>PITA01007650.1:0-22880 GCA_004023965.1 Spilogale gracilis | reverse complement strand
CTAGCCTTCATCTTAATATTTTACAAAAAGTAAATAGGATTTGGCAAGGTTTTCTCCCTTTAGTTAATTACTTGGAAGTGATTATTCTGCCTTCCTGGAGGCACAACGGAGAGGACAAGCTGTCATGGTCTCAGACAGGAACTTTACAAACTGCTACAAAACGTAATGATGGTGAGACTTTCTGCCCATTAAGTGCCTATTTATTCCATTCTGATGAACACCATTTGATTTACCTTTTTACTAAGATAATCCCCATGGTTTAACAATTAATAAAAAATTATGCCAAAAAGAAAAGCACATCACTTTTTCTACTGTCAAGCGTCATGTTTAGCTTACTTTAGAGCTCATTTATTTAGAATGACTATTCGGATCCCAAACAAGAAAAAAGGGTCCTTTGAGCAGTCATAGGAAATGTTCACTAGAAAACTCCCAAGTTGTTTCCCAGAGCCGAAATTTATTTTAGACCATCATGTAAGCCCAATAATTTGATTATCTTTTAGCTAATTGGCAATAGAAGTTACAAGGGTGAAAGAGGGAATAGTGAAGGGATGGTGTCAGAACAAACAAATGAGTGGAGAATGAGAGAAGCCTAAAATAAAAACCTATAAAATTACAAATAAATATAACTTGAAAGTCCTGGAACTTGAAGCCATCCTATATGGTCAATAAGTTCTACATTCTTCCTAAGTATATCACCAAACAGTAAGTGCCTTGAAGTCAGCATTATTATGATAAATGTCTTTAAAAGACAAAGGGAATAACAAGTGTGGGAAATCTTTTATGAAGCATGGATACACAAAAGAAGCAGCTTCTGCTATTGAGAAAATCCATTTATATAAAGCATGTCATTATTTGATAATGGCATATATTTAGAAGGTAATTTAAAAGAAGTACTTTTGACCACCAGTATATGGAAGTGAAGTAAGAGGCATAAAGCGAAATTACCCCTCTTCATATATCTTAGCTGTTCCTAGGGAGATGATTCCAGAGTTGCTACTATAATATGCTTCCCCTTTGCTCAGGGGTGTCCCTATAAGCATTGTTTTACCACCTATAGAAACTGCATCCTGGTATAGTCACAGCCCCCCCAACCCCTCCTCCCACAAAATTTGGTCACCAATACAGCATAGGTTCTAGAGTCAGTCGGCTTGGGTGTGTGAATCCCAGCTCTGCTACCTATTAGCTCTGTATTCCTATAGCCTATTAGCCTGTGTAATCCTGTAGCCTAACTTTTTTATCTGTGATTTAGGCTAATAGTAGCCACTTCAGAGGAGTATGATGAGCATTAAAACCAGTGCATGTATGACTATGCTTAAAAAAGCACTTTCCTAACTCAAACATAAGAAAACTAGTTTTTAAAACGGTCAAAGCATCTGAATAGATACTTCATCAAAAAGAGATACAGATGGCAGATAAACACCAACAAAACCTCAACATCATTACTCAACAGGAAAATCCAAATTAAAGTCATAGTACCAGTAGAAAAACTTAAAAAAAAAAACCACCAAAAACTGGTAATACCAAATGCTAGGGAGGATATAGAGCAACTAACTATAATTCTCATACAGTGTTGGATGAGAATACAAAATGGTACAGCCTATGTGGAAAACAGTTTAGCAGTTTCTTGTAAGGACAAACATATTAGGCAACCCAGCACTCTCGATCCTAGATGTATGTCCAAGAGAAATGAAAATACATGTCTATAAAAAAACTTCTACTTAATTATTTTGCAGTTTAAGTTTTAGTCAGAATCACCAGGTACTGGAAACCCAAATGCCCATCAACTGGAGAATGGTTAAGCATTCTGTGGTATATCCATACAGTGGAATGCTATTAGCAATACAAAGGATGAACTTCTGAAATACAGCTACTACATGGATGGATCTAAAAACATTAGGGAGCAAAATAAGCCAGACTCAAAATATGTACTATATGATTCTACTTATATGACATTCTAGAAAAGGCAAAACAAAAAGGGCAGAATTCCTATCAGTGGTTGCCAGGGGTTAGGAATGAGGGGAGGGGACTGACTACAAAGGGAAACAAGGAAACTGTTCAGGGTGACAGAAGCATTCTGAATAGCGATTGTGTTACTCGTTCTAAGATCTATATATGTTCTCAAAAATCATAGGACTATCCATCTAAATAGGACAAACTGTACTGTATACAAATAGTATCTCAATAAACCTGACTTTTTTTTTTTTTTTAAAGATTTTATTTATTTGACAGAGAGAAACACAGCCAGAGAGGGAACCCAAGCAGGGGGAGTGAGAGAGGGAGAAGCAGGCCTCCCACCAAGCAGGGAGCCCTTTGTGGGACTCAAACCCAGGTCTCCGGGATCAGGACCTGAGCCGAAGGCAGTCGCTTAACCAACTGAGCCACCCAGGCGCCCCTCAATAAACCTGACTTTAAAAAGAAATCTAGTTCATGCAAAATAGTTATTAATATTCTACTGGGCACAAGTAATCACTTTATAAACATTAACTGTTCTTATTATTATGCTTCACAGAAGCAGTCAGTATCAAATGCTTCAGGACGAGAAAGTTTAAGTAAATCTCTAAACTTTTACATAAATAAAATGTGGCATCTTAGGCTTGTGATGAAAATATAATGTACCTCTACATACTGTGAATATCTTTATTTGTAAAATCAGACATGTATCAAGTCAGTATATACCTTAATATAAAGTTTTCATGGCTGACTGGAGAAATTTTCAGCATTTATATTTTAATTATTAACTGAGCAAGATTAGGTCACTTGAGGGAACTGAAGGCCAACTAAAGTGAAGACACTGTTTCTTTCTTTAAAATAGACTTATAAAAGGAATTTACTGTGTAAGTGAGGACTCTCTTCTGCCCTTTTATTGTGACTGCTTCTCTTTGAACTCAAATTTGAAAACTTCTAGTACCTGAAAATATAGAACAATGTAATGTTCGTATCTAGGAAAGCTGGGCTTAAAAAAACATTTGCTTTGAATCTCTCTCCTCGTTTGGCAGCCAACACGCTATCATTACTAGAGATGGAAGAAGCAAAGATCAACCCATTAAAATGATAAATGACCAAAATGACTATTCTCTACTACTTAAATATAAAAATAAAATTTAAAAGAATGAGATTCAGTGTTATAAATACTTCAGTTGGAAAGAATTAATTTTATTGATGTTAACACCTCTCAAAGTATCATCCCAGGTTCTGAACAACATCCATTTCCAAATGTGACTTTAAATATCAGACAAGAGTGAATTCTCTATTATCTATCACTAGCTTGGTTAAACCACAGCCTTCTTCCCTGCTTCTGCAGAGAGATTCCTAGGATCTATTCATAAGGAACATCCTTCCGGACAAGTGTCTGAGTGTTCTAAGAGGCATACCAAAGTCAAAAGGCGCCATGGATTTGGCTGGCTTTGCTTACTAATGTATCCCTATCAGTAAGAGAGGGCCCAACACACAGCAGAAACTCAGAGACATGAATATGTAACTTTTCTAGAACAGTTCATTGAGGGAGAAAATTACAGCATTATCAGGATTTTAGTACACACTGAAATTTTTTTTTTTAAGATTTTATTTATTTGACAGAGAGAAACACAGGCAGAGAGGGAACACAAGCAGGAAGAGTGAGAGAGGGAGAAGCAGGCTTCCCGCTGAGCAGGGAGCCCGATGTGGGACTTGATCCCGGGTCTCTAGGACCATGACCTGAGCCGAAAGCAGTCGCTTAACCAACTGAGCCACCCAGGCGCCCCTGAAATATCTTTTTTTTAAGATTTTATTTATTTATTTGACAGAAACACAGCTAGAGAGGGAATACAAGCAGAGGGACTGAGAGAGGGAGAAGCAGACTTCCCGCTGAGCAGGGAGCCGATGAGGGGCTCCATCCGGGTCTCCAGGACCATGACCTGAACTGAAAGCAGTCGCTTAACCAAATGAGCCACCCAGGCGCCCCACACACTGAAATATTTTTTAAAGATGTGATTTGGCCCATGATTTGATATTGCAGAATTCATGTAGCCATCTGTGTTACAAGGTTCTACTGTAGGTATTATTTTGGGTGTTATTCTTTTCTTTCTTATCAAAAGTAACCAAGAACTAATTGTACAATTATATTCTTTATGATGCTCCCCAGTAATATACTGACTGCAATCTCAAATTTCATAAAAACATGCTATTATATATCTTACAATTAAATTTTAAATTCAGTATGAAAGACAAATGTGTCTTTTACTTTAGTGGATTGTAACAAGGAATGTACCTCTGAATTACCCAAAGGAGCTTCAGGCCTACTCTTGAAACAGATGCAATAGTACCGGTAGTGTCAGGCACATGAGGACCACTGTTCTATTGCTGTGTAGCCTAGAATCTAAAATAGTTAGTGGGG
This sequence comes from Spilogale gracilis, assembly GCA_004023965.1. Lineage (NCBI taxonomy): Eukaryota > Metazoa > Chordata > Mammalia > Carnivora > Mephitidae > Spilogale > Spilogale gracilis. The sequence goes on along the minus strand of PITA01007650.1, from coordinate 18,508 downwards.
CATCTGGATAGTTCAGTTGGTTAAACGGTTGCCTTTGGCTCAAGTCATGATCTCAGGGTCCCGGGATTGAGCCCTTTGTTGTCAGGCCCCCTGCTTAGCAGGGAGTCTGCTTCTCTCTCTCCCTCTGCCCCCTCCCCCACAGCTTGTTCTCTTGCTCTCACTCTCAAATAAAGAAAATCTAAAAAAAAAAAAAAAGTGGTCTTCACACAACAGCCACTCAAAAAGACACTTGTTACTATACTATTCAATAATCTCTAAGTGTTGTGGAGAGGAAATCCTCTATTTTTTATACTGAGTTTCCTTCTTTGCTACTGCATCATACTATAGAAAAGTAATATCACAACAAAATCCTATCTGTCCTTTTCCCTACCATCGACTGCCTACCTTCCAATTCGCCTTGCACTCTGCTATCAGAGAAATCTTTCTTATTAAAAAAAAAAAAAAAAAAACTATGTTAATTGATGTGGTTATCACCCCTGGCTGAAAAAGAAAAAAACTAACAAACTTGGATTCCCTAGAAACAAACCTACTATGGTTTTCTAAGTTTTCTGTTAAGCGACTGAATTCTTAGAAAAATCTTCAAGGAACCATGATACTACATACATTTAAGTCTTTGTTGTTTTAAGGAAGCTTAAAAGCACAGATCCAATCAAAATTCATTTCAAATATAGGGAAAGGAGATCTATAGAGAGAACTAACTTGCCCAAAATCAAGTTGATGACTGATCTGAGGTACTCCTAGGTATCCATTCACTTAAATATTTACTGAGCACCTACTATGTGTCAGGCACTGTTCTAAGCCCTTGCTATATAGCAGGAGACACGTTAATACATGATCCCTACCCACATGGTACTTATATTCTAGCAAAGGAAACTGATAAACATTATAAACTAAACACACAGCATGTTAATTATAAATAAAAGAAACAAATAAAAGATACAGTACACTAATGATAAGAACAAAGAAGGAAAAAACAAGACAACAAAGAGGAGAGTATGGCATTTTAGACAGATAAGCCATGGAGGATTTACTTTGCCATGTTGAGCGAAGACTTCTAAACCATGTAGATCTATCTGAAGGAATAACATTCTAGACAGAGAAACCCTATACGCCAGAGAAAGACTAACAGGAAGCTTGCCTGAAATGTTCAAGTAAAGGAAGGAGGCCAATGTGGGTCAAGTAAAGAAAGTACGGAGGAGAGTACAGAAGGAAGAATACTAAAAACTGTCAGAGAGTCTCACTGTTTAGAGATTTAATAGTTGGAGAGTTTTTTTCATCATGAGTCATAAGATTTGACTGTGTTGAAAACACACTGCAGCAGGGCAAGGACGGAAGCAAGAAAAAGTTAATACAATAACCCAAAGATGATGATAATGACTTAGACAAAGGCAGCATAAGAGGAAGATGGGATCGAATTATGGCTGTTTTTTTGAGGAATATCCAACAAGATTTCTAAACGGATAGAAAAGAGTTGGTGGGGAAAGAAAGGCTTCAAAACTCCATTTATGGCAACTGAGAGACTGCAGTTACCCAAACTGAAGCAGGAAAGACTTCAGATGATGGTGGTTTGGGGTGTGGAAATACCAAGAGTTCAGGTTTTGTCTTGTTTAAGATTTATTTAGGGGCACCTGGTTGGCTTAATCAGTTAAATGTGTGCTTTTCCTTCTCCCTCTGTGTTTCGTCAAATGAAAAATGAAATATTTAAAAAATAAGATTTATTTATTTTATATAGAGAGAGTATGTGCACACTAGTGGGGGGAGGATCAGAGGGACAGCAAGAGGAAAAAACCTCAAACAGACTCCATACTGAGCAGGGAGCCCGATTTAGGGATCAGTCCCATGAGCCTGAGATCATGACCCGAGGCAAAATCAAGAGAGGGATCCTTAGCCAACTGAGTCACCCAGGAGCACTAAGAACTCAGTTTTGAACTCATTAAGTTTGAGATGTTCCAAGTGGAAATGTCAAATTGGATATATTGTCCTGGAGTTGCAGATATAGTCCTAAAGCCCAGGGCAGGGGTGTGGGCTGGATTATAAATTGAAGTCATTAACATGTACACTATATTAATGTATATATGAAATTAAAGCTACAGGTAGAAAAGTAACAATGGCAGACCCCCAGACCCCTCCAATATTTAGAGGTGGGAGAGTTGAGGTGAAGCTAGCAGAGAATGCTGAGAAGCAGTACTCAAAAATGTCACAGGGAAGCAACAGCCACAGTCGCCAAACTGTGGAAAGAGCCAAGGTGCCCTTCAACAGATGAATGGATAAAGAAGATGTTGTACATACATACAATGGAATATTACGCCTCCCATCAGAAAGGACGAATACCCAACTTTTGTAGCAACGTGGACGGGACTGGAGGAGATTATGCTGAGTGAAATAAGCCAAGTAGATAAAGTCAAGTATCATATGGTTTCACTTACTTGTGGAGCATAAGGGGTAATATGGAGGACAAGAGGAGAAGGAAAGGAAATGTAAACTGGGGTAAATCAGGGAGGGGGATGAACCATGAGAGCCTGTGGACTCAGAAACAAACTGAGGGTCTTGGAAGGGAGGGGGTGGGGGATGGGTGAGCCTGGTGGTGGGTATTAAGGAGGGCATGTATTTGGGTGCGGGGCATAAACAATGAATCTTGGAACACTGAAAAAATAAAATAATGTAATAAAAATACCATTTTATTTTTTTAAAATGTCACAGGAAAACAAGGGAAATATGGTATTACCCTGGAATTTGAGTAAAAGTGTTTCCAAAAGGGATTGAGCAATTGTGCCAAATGCTAAAGACAGATCAAGTAAAATGAGGTCTGAGGGGGTAAAAAAACAACAAAAAAAACCCCAACAACAAAAAAAGAGAGCAGAATTTAGCAACATGAACGTCACTGTGAATTTTGAAAGAGTTTTCGTGTTATGGTAGAGGTAAAAAAAAGACAAAACATCTGATTAGAGACAGTTTAACAGAGAATGAAAGGTGAGAAACTAAATAGAAAGTAACTGTGTAGTGAATGAGTCAAGAAAAGATTTGAGGGCACAGGGAAGGGCTTGTTTAAGAAAAGCAGTGCCTTTTCTGCTGCCAAGAACATTCCACTTTGTATTGCAGTTAATTTTGTACAAGTCCATCTCTACACGGACAAACTGGTAACCTGCCTGAGGGCAGGAGCCATGCCATGCAGCTGGTATGACCAACTGTGACTGTGGACATGCTACTTTACACTACTGATGGTGACTCCGTTTCCTTTTTCGTCAAATACTGGAAGAGCCTGAAATCTGGTCACGTTGAAGATCCATTTCAGTTCTGATGTTTTATTATTTTGTAGCCCCCTCCAAGTCCTTTGAATAGTGTTTGAGGAACAGAGACAAGTATCACACTAAGGCCACATTTAAGAAAGAAGTCTCCTCATCAAAGTTTTAGTTTATTGAAAGTAATACATAAAATTACCAGATATGCAGACTAACCGGAAATTTTATATATTTCCCCCAAACCCAAATACATTTATTTCAGTTCACTAATAAAATATTTTTTAAAACACAAGAAACCCTATACCAATATTCTGGGAACATTTTTTATCTCGTGACAGGAGAATATTTAAGTAAATGGGCTTTTAGTATAGTGCCAAAAAGTCATCTCGAATACCCCAAACCCCTAAGCTCCTTTCAAAAAGAAAAAGAAAAAAAAAAAAGAAAGAAAGAAGACTATGACAGAACGCAAACCTCTTATTTTAAACTAGCCTGATTTAGACTATTTAGACTATGTCTATTTTTATATAATGTTTATCTATAACACAAATTAAAGACCCTGTTTAGGAGATTAAGAAAAAGCTAGTATTATGGCTTTAATTCTCATAAATAGATGCACTCAATGTTAACTCATAATTGCTTGTGGACTGATGATTTACTTGACTTTGTTTTAAAACCAAATCACAGAATGCTTAGCCTCAAAGATTATAAACCTGCAAAATGAAAAAAAATTACAGTTCTATTATTTTTCTTTAATAAAAAGAACTAAATATAAACAAAAAAGAAGGAGAACTTTATGACATGTTAAAGAAACAAGAACTTCAATTGCTCTTAACTATATTGCTGGTCAAAACAGAGAAATGAAAAAAACTGACATCAGCAACTAGCCATGTAGTCCAAAAGCATGGGCGCTGGAGTAGGTAACCCAGGTTTGTGTCCCAGCTCCACTATTAACTAGTTGTATGATCTAGGGCTACTTTAGCTCCATGCCTGTTTTCACTTCTGTAAAGGGGAAAAATGATAATCCCTATTTCACAAAAAAATTCACTTACATTCCTTATTATAGTGCCAGGAGCCATATGATATTTCTCAAATACTTATCAAAAAGGGGGGGAAGGGAAGAGATAAACATTCTAGTAGCACATTCATACTCAGCAATAAAAAGAATGAACTACTGATTAAACACAGCTTAGAGGACTCTCAAAAGCATTATGATGAGTCCAAGAAGCCAGTGTCAAAAGTTACATCCTCTGTGAATGCAATTACATGATATTCTCCAAGACACCAATCTATAATGGTGAAGAACTGATCAGTGGTTACAGGGGCATGGATTAAGGAGTAGGGTGTGACCTATAACAAGAGAACATTACAAAGTTTTGAGGAGTGATGGAATTGTTTTATATCCTGATTATAGTGGTGGCTACACAAATTTATCCCTGTGTTACGACTCAGAACTATATGCTGAAAAAAAAAAGGGCAATTTTATGTTATAATTTAAAAAATGAGATTGAGGGACACCTGGGTGGCTCAGCTGGTTAGGCATCCAACTCTTGGTTTCAGCTTAGGTCATGATCTCAGGTTTTTGAGATCAAGCCCCAAGGCAGGATCCCTGCTCCGCAGGGAGTCTGCTTCCCCTCTGCCTCTCCCTCTACCCCTCCCTCTGCTCATTCTGTTTCTCAAATATTTTTTAAAAATTCTTAAATAAAAATGAAAATATTTTTTTAAACTTCAAAAGGCCAAAAAATCATTATTCCAGTCCATAATCATGAGAAAATAGAAGACAAAATCAAATAGAGGGATATTCTACAAAAATACCTGACCAGTACTCTAAAGTGTCAAAGTCAAAAAAAGACAAGAAAACCATCAGAGATTTGAGTTCTTTATCTCTACCCCTCCCCACTGCACTTGCACGCACACTCTCTCCTAAATTAATAGAATTTTTAAGAAGAAAAGTAATGTTTGCAATAATTTCATATAGCAAAAATATGTTCTTTCTCTTCTCAAAACCAACCAATGCCATCATGCATATTTTGATTACCTTAGTGTAAGTTTAATTATCTAGTTTAGGTTGTGCCTACACTAAGATCATATATGTTACCTGAAAGGGATAAAGCAGGTTCTACTAGAAATGATATGACTTGTTACCTGTGCTTACTTCCAGTATACATGTTTATAACTTCAACAATTCTATCAACTTTAGTTTCCCAATTAAAGAATTCCTCATGAATTCTACCTCTTAATATTCCTATATAAAAAAAGACTTTCAATAGCCTCTTAGTACCCACAGAATAAATTCCAATACAAGATTTTATTTAAGTAGTGGGGTGTGGAGCCTCACGTGGGGCTTGAACGCATAACCCTAGATCAAGACCTGAGCGAGATCAAGACTCCGACACTTAACCAACTGAGCCACCCAAGTGCCCCCCCAGTACAAGATACTTTTGCATCTTGATTTTGGTCCACCCTATAGTAGCCTCACTTGCAGCCTTTTTACCTCCCAACATACACCCCACAACCCAGCTTTGCTGAACTTATTCAGACCTGTCATGCTTTCTAATTCCACATTTGCTAGCCTCCCCTACCCAGTGAATCTCCTGCAAAGCCCTTCTCTCCATCACTACAAGGAAGAAGTGGCCATTTTCTCCTATGTACCTCTGTGTGTATTTTGTAAATTATCTAAGAGATGCATGAATCACACTGCTTATGCATTCACATATACACTTATACACTGTTAAGATGTGCAAAGCACTCTGATAGGTTTTGAGGACCTAAAGGTGAATTGATTTCCTTTATAACTCCTCCTGCCTACTCTGCTAGAATATCTGGTGAAGAATACAGCATTTGGGTTTGTTTGGGTTTTTTTAATCATTTGTTTATGTGTCTGTCTTGTCAATTATTTTAGCCTGGTAGCATTCCTGATAAATAATAAAAGTTCTGTAATAAGTATTTGCTGAATGAAAACATTTGGAAGTTGAACTAAATATTGGCTCAATGACAAACTGTTTTTTTCTCTTCCACACAAGCCAAACCATCCTCAGGTCATTTCTGTATATGGCTAAATTACACAAAGAGCAAGGCCCCTTCCTCACTTTCCTGAATGGCCGAGATCTATGAATAGGTTGGTTAATGCTTGGTCCGGCAGCCCTGAATGAGGATGAAGGCCATAGCAGTAAGCTTTACATTTGTTAAGAGAGGAAAGTTTCTGGGTTAGTCCCCATGCTTACACCTGAACATCTCATTATGCTACTAGACAATGAATAAAGTTAAAAGGAGAGAAATGGACACAGAGAACAAAGGAGTGAACAAAAAAGAAAAACTCTCAAAAGAGTAGGACTGATTATCCTATTAGGGTCCTTTCCCTCAACTTTTGGTCTTTTGTCCCTTTCAGGTGTTTACTTATATAGTCTTCTGTTAATAAACTTCCCTAATTAGAAACAAGGTGGTAAATGTTTCACTAAAAAGGGCTATTCAAATAAGAAATTTAGCCCACAGGTTCTCACGTTCCATAATACTGTACAGATGGAACAATTAATGACTGCTTTAAACTCATGGTTTACTGTCATCACAAAGGATACATTTCAGCTCTAGATGAACTGCTCTGCTGCTCTTCTTCCCTACTTCATACCACACCATTGGTACAAATGAAGCTTTAAAACTTAAAAGTATTTTAAGTTTATAGTCATTTTAGGCAATACTTCTTAGACATACACAATGCTCTCAGTACTTCAATGTTCTCAAATTTCTTTTTTCCCCCCTCTTAGGCTTCACACCCATCTTAGAGTCCAATGTGGGGCCTGAACTCACAACCTTGAGATCAAGACTCTGAGATCAAGACCTGAACTGAGACCAAGAGTCAGACACTTAACCGAGCCACCTCAGTACCCCCAATGTTCTCAAATTTCTATCTCCAGGTGTTGCCCTGAACTCCAGACTCTTAATCCAACCTGACATCTCCATTCAAATATCATAATCTTCTCAAACTTAACATATCCAAACCTGAACTCCTGGTCTTCGCTCCAAAACCTACTCTACCCAGTTTTCTCCAGTCATGGTGGACAGTGAATACTTCTTGCTGCTCATACCAAAAACCTTGGCTACTAACTCTTCTTTCTGTCCTATAGTCATATCCAATCTGTCAAAAAATCCCATTGGCTCAATCTTCAAAACATACATAGAATCCTAGAATTACTCCACTGCATTGTATTATCGTGCTGCAAGCCATTGTCAGCTCTTATCCGTATGACTGCAGTCATCTAAGGAGCCCTCCTGCTTCTGTTCTTTCCCTACGATCTCGTCTCAAAGCAGCAGCCAGCAGTAATCTATTTAAAAAACACAAGTCAGATTATATTACTCTCCTACTTTAAAACTCCCCTTAGCTCTTCTTTTCACACAAAAAAATAAGTCTTCGTAACAGCTTACAAGGACAAGATCCTACTCTGGCCCCAACCTCTATGATTGTATTTCTTACTACTTCCCACTCACTCCCTCTCCTGGTCCCACTGACCTCTCCTTGATATCCCAGGAACATGTCAAGCATTCTTCCCCTCTAGGTTTGTACAAAGCCTCTTCTCACTGCCAGGGAGGCTTTTCCGTTAGATATCCAGGTAGCTAACTCCTTTACTTTCTGTGATAAACCACTGTAGTAATAGGTACAAAGCTATTTGGACTTCTCAGTTTGAAATAGGACTCTGCCTCTTCTCCCATTAAGCAGCACAGTCTAGGGGCGCCTGGGTGGCTCAGTTGGTTAAGCAACTGCCTTCGGCTCAGGTCATGATCCCGGAGACCCAGGATCGAGTCCCATATAGGGCTCTCTGCTCTAGGGGAAGCCTGCTTCTCCCTCTCTCACTCCCCCTGCTTGTGTTCCCTCTCTGGCTGTGTTTCTCTCTGTCAAATAAATAAAATCTTGAAGAAGAAAAAGTAGAAGCACAGTCTACTTTTCCATCCCTTAAATACAGGGTTGGTCCAGGAAATAATAACAAAACACAAGCACAGGTCTAAAAAGTATAAGGATACAGAGGCTTACCCTCTCTTGCTGCTTGGATCCCTTCTGCCACCACTAAGATATGAGGGCTACACAGAAAGGCCCCCAGCCACGTGACTCAAGCCATCCTAGATTATTAGGCATCTCACCCGAGCTGAGTTAGCTCTAATCTGAAAAATCACCCAATCATAAAAAAGGATAATATAGGGGATACACATAGTTGCTCAAAAGTTAGGACTCGCTCCTTTATTTATTTATTTTTTAAAGATTTTATTTATTTATTTATTTGACAGAGAGAAACACAGCTAGAGAGGGAATACAAGCAGGGAGAGTGAGAGAAGGAGAAGCAGGCTTCCTGCTGAGCAGGGAGCCCGATGCGGGGCTCGATGCGGGGCTCGATGCGGGGCTCGATCCGGGGTCTCCGGGATCATGACCTGAACTGAAGGCAGTCACTTAACCAACTGAGCCACCCAGGTGCCCCATGGACTCGTTCCTTTAAAGTCAGGATTAAAAACCATTCTCACTGCAGAACCCTATGCCATTTCAATAACATTCCAAACGTTAAAAATATAAAATATTTTGAACTTTAGAATTTAGCTTGAACCACCTTAATAGACATTCCCCAAATTTAAGAATACTAAAATAAACGTGTATAATTTGCTTTACAGATTAAGAATTCAGACAATTACAAGTTAGAGAAGTTCCTAGGACTTACCAACCTCTCTCAGTCTTGACTCGCTACTGTTTCCCCACTATCTTTTCTTCCCATTCTTCAAGACTCTGCTAAAGTTCAGCTGAAAACAATATATAAGAAAAGTGATGAAATCTTAAAAAAAGAAATAGTGAAAGAGAATCTGCCTGTGGGCAATAAATTATCTCAAGTATCTAATGTAGGAATAGAGAGGTTTAATAGAATAGGATATATATATATATATATTTTTTTTTTTAAAGATTTTATTTATTTGACAGAGAGAAACACAGCCAGAGAGGGAACACAAGCAGGAGGAGCGAGAGAGGGAGAAGCAGGCCCCCTGCTGAGCAGGGAGCCTGATGCGGGGCTCGATGCGGACTTGATCCCGGGTCTCCAGGACCATGACCCGAGCCAAAGGCAGTCGCCCAACCAACTGAGCCACCCAGGTGCCCCTGAATAGGATATTTTTTAAAAGACATCTGATACTCTTGGGGTGCCTGGTTGGCTCAGTTGGTTAAGCGTCTGACTCTTCATCTCAGCTGAGGTCTTGATCTCAGGGTTGTTATTGCAAGCCCAGAATGGAGCCCAATTAAAAAAAAAAAAAGACATCTGATACTCTCAAAAACAGAGAGCAGATACTATATACAAATATAGGTTATAATAAAAATGACATCAGAGATACCTGGCTGGCTTAGCAAACCAAGTATGAAATTAAATTTTTATTAAAAAAATGGCATCAATAAAAACACTAAATTCTATTTTGTTGCAGAAAAGACACACAGAAGGGCAGACTGTTGGTTAGACAGTATTTGCTAATGAACTCAAACTACTGTTAATCTTTTTAAGAAAATCTTTATACCACATTATTCCCAACAGAAATTCAAATGTAAAAAAAGGAAAAGCACCAGAAGGAAATATAAACATCTGTACATTATTTGGTAAGGAATGTCTTCCTATGTATGACACAGTGGCAGTAAAAAGATAAGGAAAATGATGACATCTGACTACATGAAAATTTAAAACCACTATTACCAAAGCTAAGGCAAAGGAAAAACAAGGGGAAAATGTGACCAAAAGTCCTATAAAACGAAAACAAAAGCCAGTCTCGGGTTTGGCTTCCACAGCCAAATATATACGTTGAAATCCAGCAAATACTTTACAAAAAAAATAAGGTTCATGCTCCACTTACAAAATCAAAACTAGAACTAGCAGGCAACATCTTGTGGGTGCATAAGAAAGACCCTACAATGTGGAGCTGCCTCAGAAGGCTCACTTTAACAGAAGACAGCCTGGGCCTCTTCATCAAAATCTTGATCAATGGAGGTGGCTCAGTTGGTTAAGCATCTGACTTGATTTCAGCTCAGGTTATGATCTCAGGGTTGGAATCCAGCCCTGCATCAGGCTCCACACTCAGCACAGAGTCTGCTCGAGGTTCTTTCCTCTGCTCCTTCCTCCCTTCCTCTGTGTGTGTTTGAAAAAAAAAAAAAAAATCGATCAGTGAACACCCAATTCTGTTTTATTTTATTTTCAAGATTTTATTTATTTGAGAGAGAGACAAGAGAGCACGAGCAGGGCAGAGGAAGAGGGACAAGCAGACTCCTGGTGGTGCAGGGAGCCTGAAGTGGGCCTGGATCCCTGACAGGAGCCAAAGAGAGACTTCCAACTGAGGCACCCAGGCGCCCCTCCCAATTCTGTTTTAAATTAAAATAAAACATTTAGGAATGCCTGGATGGCTTAATAGGTTAAGAATCTGCCTTCAACTCAGGTCATGATGCCAGAATCTTGGAACTGAGTCCCTCGTCAGGCTCCTTGCTCAGTGGGGAGCCTCCTTCTCCCTCTGCCTCTCCTTCTGCTTGTGTGCGCACATTCTCTCTCTGACAAATAATAAAATCTTTTAAAAAATAAAACATTTAAAGTAAAAATATTAATGTATTTTATATACATTTTACCCCAAAAGAGAAAAATAAATAAACAAACATGGAATCTATAGTCGATGCTAAGCATGCTAAACTATTTAGATGGCAACCTGCAACTTACTTTAGATAAAAGGATAAATGTATGATAAGGCAAATATTATAAAATGTTACTGATAAAATCTAGATGGCAAATACATGAGGAAAACTTCATCTTTGTTGTATATTTAAAAACCTATGTAGTAATATGTGAAGGAAGAAAACTACTATTATTGAATCAAACACTCTAACAGAAAAATCGGTTACTGAGCTTGAATATGCACTTCAGAGAAGAAATGTGGCCAAACACAATAGAAAATATTCAAAGATATTCATCCTTGAACCTTAAAGCAGAAAAACAATACTGTTTTTCACCCATTAAAACAGCAAAGAGTAAAACAGATTAGAAAGGGGTGCAGGGGAAATAAATGGTCTCATATGCTATTCATGAGAGTCAAAGAGTATCATTCCACCAGGCAATCTCACAATCAAAAAGCTTTAAAGTACAGATCCTCTCACCCAGCAGTTTCAATCCTAAGCATTTATTCTAACAAAAAAATACACAAAGATGTAGACAGAAATTCAACACTATCATTCAAAATTATATATATAAAAAAAACCTCCGAAGAACTCTCAGGTAATCAGATGTTATAAAGACTGTACCTTCACATATAGTATTAAACATACTATATCATGCAGCTGTTAAGAATAATTATCTGTATAAAATAGCACAGACATGAAAGTCTCCAGAATACATTTAAGTGAAATATGCAAGTTATAAACAGTCTATGTCACATACAATCAACATTTATACATGTGTGGTCCACATTTCAATATCTGAAGTAATAGTCAACTGAAAATTAACAGTATTTATATGGTTGATTTTTATGATCTTTATTATTTGTTTTTTGGTATTTAAGTAGTTTCTATGTGGCTGGAACTATTCTATAGACTCAGGATACAGTTTACCTATAGATTCATGTTAATTCAGGCAGAGTCTCTGCCCACATATGAAGGAAATCAGCAAAGTGACACAGTGACCAAGAAAACCTACTTTTTTTTTTAATATTTTATTTATTTGACAGAGAGAAACACAGCCAGAGAGGGAACACAAGCAGAAGGAGTGAGAGAGGGAGAAGCAGGCTTCCCGCAGAGCAGGGAGCCCGATGTGGGACTCGATCCCCGGTCTCTGGGATCATGACCTGAGCCGAAGGCAGTTGCTTAACCAACTGAGCCACCCAGGTGCTCCAAGAAAACCTACTTTGAATAGAGACAGCCTCTCTGAAAATATGACAGCTGCTCTGAGATCTGAATGATAAGGAGCCAGTCACATACAGTGGAGGCTGGGAAGGAATATTGTTTAGGAACAAACAAAGACAATTCATTAGGAGTAAGCACCATGGTTCTTAGAGTACAAGGAGCAAAGAAATAAGAAAAGTGGATAGAGAAGTACTAACACGGAACATGTTAACACTTTTACAATTAGGAAAAAGGATCAAGCTAGTTTCATCCTAAAAAACTAAAAACTTTTAGCACTATTCCAACCATACTAGAAGATAAAATTTTGAAAGTCTTGCCTTCCTGTTTGCCATATATATCTCATCTAAGTCATGCCAGAGCTATTAAAAAGCATTCAGAAAATTTTAAAGTAGAGCATTCTTGGGGCAACAGTTCTCCAAGGCATTCACAGAACAGATTCATGAGAATCCTCTGGAGACATGTGCACAGTGCAAGCCTACATTCCTAAGTCCTACACCTAAGGTTCAAACTGATTAAGTGGGACTCAGGATTCTCTATTTTTTACTTCCCAGATGACCATAAATTAGTATAGTGACATAGAGACCTCCATACCTCAACAGGCCTGACTGCCTTATATATATGCAGTCCTAGAATCCAGGACTAGAATCTAGAACCACATCTAGATTAAGCCTATGAGAAGGCCATGTTTGCATTCAGTAGATTCTATTTAGGGAATCAGCAAGGTGTGTAATGTGTTTTTCAAACATTTCACAGATCAAAAAAAGATATTCTTTAAATTCACACTTTTCCATAGAAACAACTCCAATCACTGGATAACCCCAAACCCTTCTACCATTCTTTCTCACTCCCTTCACAGCCAAACTTCCTCAAAGATGTGCCTATATTCCATTTCTTCACTTCCCACTCATTATTTGACTCATTCTAATCTAATCTAATCTAATCTAACCCTACCCCTACTAAACCACTGAATATGTTAACTCAATGACCACACAGGGTGAAACCAAATGCTTTTGGAACTTGTTTTGTTAGATCTAATAAATGCTCTCTCCTGGTTTTCCCCCAATTTTGGAGTACTTTTTCTTAGTCTTCTCTGCCCCACTCCACTACCTCATCACTGAACACAGAGAGGTTCTAAAGATTCCACTGAAAGCCCTCTCCTCCAAACTCTGCCTATTTATTCATAAATAAAGGTGAAAATCACCTCTGCTCAACTGCCCTTGATGATCCCCTTAAATTCACTGTTGGAAGTTTTACCACATCAACAGGTAACACTGGCAACCAATATATCATCTGAATAAATATAAATGAGCCACCCCCCCAACCCCCCACCTCGGGTTCAAGCACCGGATTAAGTAGGTAATTAATATTTAAAAGCCACACTGTAAGAGAAAATACAGGATTTTTCTCCTTATTTCTACTCCATTCCACCTCCCTACTCCCTGGTTTAAAACCCATCAATGTCTGCTATCTTTGCTTAAGATAAAAAAAAAAAAAGATTTTGAATGTTGAGTTTTTAATTTATTCATTTGAGACAGAGAGATACAGAGAGAAAGCATCAGCAGGGGAAGAGGCAGAGCAAGAGGGACAAGCAGACTCCCCCCTGAGCTGGGAGCCCCACTCCATCCTTGGACCTGGAGATCATGACTGGAGCCAAAGCAGATGCTCAACCATCTCAGCCACCCAGGCACCCCAACATTCAAAATTCTTGTGGTGGCCTACAATGACTTATATAATCTGATACGTGCCCTGCTCACCTCCTCTCACTTTTTATACATCGCAGCCCTCTGGGCCTTCTTTCACCTCCCACTGGATACCCTTCCTTCCCTGCTTTGGAGCTTTTGCAAAATGCTACTCCTTCCTGCCTCCCCTTCCTTTTCACTCCTCTCTTCCTCCTAGCCACTGCTTACTCATCCATTCAGGTCTCTAAATGTCATTTTCTTGGAGAAGACTTTTCAGTGTAGCCTTTCCATCTACTCTGTCAGAGGTCTCCCTGGTATGCAATATCTGTCTCCTGCTCCAAACTGTAAGTTTTATGAGGATCTTGTCTGCTTTTTTCACGGTTCTTGCCCCAGCACATAACACCTGAACATCTAACAAATAGCCTCCATCTCATTACAGAGATTTTTATAATCTTGCAACTTAGATATCCAAATATAAATTCAAATTTGCCTTTAAAAAAACACCTATGGTAAAATATGAATAACATAAAATTTACTGTCTTAACAATTTTTAAGTGTACAGTTTAGTGGCAATATGTATAATCATACTGTTGAGCAACCAAACTCCAGAACTCTTTCATCTTAAAAAACTGAAACTCTATATTCATTAAACAAACCCCAATTCCCCCTTCCCTCAACCCCTAGCAGTCAGCATTCTAATTTCTGTCTCTATGATTTTGATTATACTTGATACCACAAATAAGTAGAATCATGAAGTATTTGTCTTTTTGTGACCAGTTTATTTCACTTAGCATGATGTCCTCCAGGTTCATCCATGTTGTTGCAAACTGCAGGATATCCTTCCTTTTTAAGACTGAAAAATATTCCACCGTATGTATACACATTTTGTTTATCCATTAATCCACTGAAGAACACTTGGGTTTCCACCTTTTGACTACTGTGAATAATGTTGTTGTGAACATGGATGTACAGAATCTCCTTGAGGCTCTCCTTTTAATTCTTTGGGGTGTACTGCCAGAAATGGGATTGTTGGATCATACAGTAATTATATTTCAAAATTTCTGAGGAACCACCACAATGCTTTCCATAGTGGCTGTACCATTTTACCTCCCATGAATAGTATACAAGGGCTCCGATTTCTCCACATTCTTTCCAACACTTGTTATTTCCTGTCTTTTTTTAATAGCAGCCATTCTAACGAGTGTGAGGTTTTGCTTTTATATAAACTTTATGTGCTTTCTTTTTCCTACAAAGCTGTAGTAAAAAGCCTCCTTAAAACATGCACCCCTAAACTAATGCAAGACATTCTAGAAGATAATGAAAATGGAAAAGACATAGCCTCTGAAAGCAGGATTTCAAGGAACAATAAAATTGTGGTTCATATGCAGTGGCAAAACAAAAACAAAACAGAACAGGGGCGCCTGGGTGGCTCAGTTGGTTAGGTGACTGCCTTCGGCTCAGGTCCTGATCCCGGAGACCTGGGATCAAGTCCCACATCAGTCTCCCTGCTCGACGGGAAGCCTGCTTCTCCCTCTCTCACTCCCCCTGCTTGTGTTCCCTCTCTTGCTGTGTTTCTCTTTGTCAAATAAATAAAATCTTTAAAAAAAAAACAAACAAAAAACCATAAAATAGAACAAAAAAAGGGAAAACAAAGAAATGGCTTTTCAACTCATATCTGAAATTCCCTGATGCCAACTACTGCTTGGAATTCCTTAAGCCTACGTTTTCCTCACCCTTAGCCACACCTGTGTACCTTCCCAGAATGCTAGGACTGTCTGCAGTCAGTCTCTTCCAGACACACTTACTTCCTACTTCAGCTCTTACAACTGGGTCAGTGCCTGCCCTACTCAGTGGATGACTGAATGGCAGGGCCCTAACCTTCCCAGTTAAGTCATCTGTATGCCTTGGCATTAGATAGTATCAGTACAGACGGTCAGGAAAGCTAAGGTAAAACAAATCCCATTACAACCTTGAAAGTTCAAATTAAATGTTTAATTAAATCTGGAAACAGATAAAAAGTTATATACAAAGTAATATATCAACACATCCTAAATCAGAAATGTATCCTGGTCTCGGGATTTTAAATCCAAAAGGAAGTTAACTGAAAGATTAAACTACATATAAAGATTTAAGATTGTTTAGAAGGACTGTCTAGACACAGAAGTCACTAGCTAAGTACCTTTCCAGCGATCTAAAATAAAGCAAAAAAATTTTAAATCAAAGTTATTTAATAATAAGTAATCGTCATTCAAAATTGTATTTGCAAAAATACAATTTGCAAACATGGATGCATGCATAAAACTTATGAAATAGTTGTTACTTCTTTATCAAAATTCAAGTCAGCTATACTGGAATTACTTTTCAGAGAATATTTATATTTACATTTGTGGAAATGAACCCAGGTGTGAAAAGCAAAAGGAAACACTAACTACTATTAATCCTAAACAGTCACCATTCCAGTATAAAAAGGCAGATACCATACAATAACAAAGAGCAAGCTAAAGATCAAACTGAAATTTTCTTTTTTTTTTTTAAAGATTTTATTTATTTGACAGAGAGAAACACAGCTAGAGAGGGAACACAAGCAGGGGGAGTGAGAGAGGGAGAAGCAGGCTTCCCGCCGAGCAGGGAGCCCGATGTGGGGCTCGCCGGGATCATGACCTGAGCCGAAGGCAGTTGCTTAACCAACTGAGCCACCCAGGCGCCTCTGAAATTTTCTTTATGTAAGTACAATGTCATTTATAATTTAAAAACGATATGATAATGAAATTACTAAAGATTAAAAAACAAATACATCCCTAACTTTACCAGCTCTTTGTCCCAATACTTGGGAAAGGAGCAAGTGAACCATGAGGTCTTTCAAAAATTACTTTCCATACCTCACACATATTTAAATAATACTGCTTTTTATACAGTAATATACCTTGTAAACCTAGATAAACATCTGCATTTTCATGATTCATAGTCTACTTCACATAGCTAGAGTATACACCAACTGGAGAAGATATAAATGTTACAAAAAAAAGTGTAAGTCACCACCAGTCCCATTCATTTACTTTGAAAAGGTTAAATAAAATGAAAACATTTAAAGGATATCATCATATATGTCATGCTACACTTTTGAGAAAACTAATATTTAGTTACTTAAAATCATCATGATTCTATTTGAAAATCTGTTAATTAACAAAATATAAGGTCCCTAAAAGGAACTATCAGGTAACTTAAAGGGCCAGGAGTCCCATTGATACCTCATCCATTCTCCTCCTCAGCCTAGATACCAGATTCAGAAAGAATGCACAATTGCTGACCTCAGAAGGCTGCTTCAGCCCACTTCTGCTTTACTGCTAACACAAACTTCAAGTGCTAAATGGCTACTCCACCCCTCCTGACACCTCAGGGAATACAAGCCATTTACAACATTGGGCTGTGAACAGCTCTTTTGCTGGGCAAGTTTTATTTGCTCAAGTTCTAGACCAAACCATTGCCTGAGTTGCAGAGTGCAAGTAAGTCTTTCACAATCACTGCTTCATTTGGATTCAAGCTAGTTTACTAATACAATTTGTGAGCAGACTGCCCTTCTAAATAAGTAACACTGAATAAAATCCAAGTTGTTAAAATAAATACACTTAAGGCAATTTATCAAAGGCTGGATAACTTTTTTTTTTTTTTTTTTGACAAAGAGAAACCCATCTAGAGAGGGAACACAAGCAAGGGGAGTGAGAGAGGGGGAAGCAGGCGTTCCACTGATCAGGAAGCCTGATGCGGGGCTCCATGTGGGACTCGATGCGGGACTCGATCCCAGGACTCTGGGATCATGACCTGAGCTGAAAGCAGACGCTTAACAACCAAGCCACCTAGGCTCCCACCTGGGCAACTTCTAACAATAAAATCCAACCCTACAGAAAACAAGACGGAAAGTCACTTTCACTTAGCCAAAGGAAAGGCGGTGGGTGGAGAGTTTTCAAATATTTCTCAAGAGCTACAGCTGTCAAAAACAGCACCACTATGTACTATAACACAGGATGAAAAAATTAGTACAATAAAAGGGAAAAAAGACTATTTTACAACATACCAAGTGTTGTTTTTTTAAGATTTATTTATTCATTTATCAGAGAGAGAGAGAGCGACATTCAGAAGCAGAGGTAGCTGCAGGCAGTGGGAGAAGCAGGGGTGGCACTCAATTCCAGGACCCTGAGACCATGATCTGAGCTGAAGGCAGATGCTTTACCCAACTCAGCCACCCAGGTGTCCCTGCCACAGTGTTTTAAAAAACACACTTTCTGATAGGAAATTTTGGAGCAAAGAAGTATCTAAAAAGCACTGTTAAATTTCTTTGCAACTTTTTAAAGCTTTTTTTTTTTTTTTTAAGATTTTATTTATTTGACAGAGAGGAGACAACCAGAGAGGGAATACAACCACAGGGAGCAGGAGGAGAAGCAGGCTTCCCACTGAGCAGGAAGCCAACGTAAGGCTTGAACCTGGGACTCCCAGATCACGGACTTAAGCGGAAGGCAGAGGCTCAACAACTGAGCCACCCAGGCTCCCCAAAGCTATTGATCATATCTTAAATTTTCTTTATTTAAAAGCCACAGAAAAAGTTCACCTTTCCATTTAATTACCACAACCCACATATACCAACACAGAAGACCCGTAATGAGTTCTAAAATAGTGAGTTTCAAATGAATGAAGTTTTATTAGAATCCTTACTG
>PITA01007649.1:0-90008 GCA_004023965.1 Spilogale gracilis | reverse complement strand
GGGACTTCATCAAAATAAAAAGCTTCTGTACAGCAAAGGAAACAATCAACAAAACAAAGAGGCAACCCACAGAATGGGAGAAGATATTTGCAAATGACACTACAGACAAAGGACTGGTATCCAAGATCTATAAAGAACTACTCAAACTCAACACCCAAAAAGAAGATGAACACATCAAAAAATGGGCAAGAGACATGAAAAGGCACTTCTCCATAGAAGATATACAAACGGCTATCAGACACATGAAAAAATGTTCAGCGTCACTAGCTATCAGGGAAATTCAAATAAAAACCACTCTAAGATATCACCTTACACCAGTCAGAATTGCCAAAATTAACAAGACAGAAAACAACAAGTGTTGGAGAGGCTGCGGAGAAAGGGGAACCCTCTTACACTGTTGGTGGGAATATAAACTGGTGCAGCCGCTTTGGAAAACAGTGTGGAGATTCCTTAAAAAATTAAAGATAGAGCTACCCTATGACCCTGCAATTGCACTACTGGGCATTTACCCCAAAGATACGGATGTAGTGAAAAGAAGGGCCATACGCACCCCAATGTTCATTGCAGCAATGACCACAATCGCCAAACTGTGGAAAGAGCCAAGATGCCCATCAACAGATGAATGGATAAAGAAGATGTGGTACATATATACAATGGAATACTATGCCTGCATCAGAAAGGACAAATATCCAACTTTTGTAGCAACATGGACTGGGCTGGAAGAGATTATGCTGAGTGAAATAAGCCAAGAAGAGAAAGTCAGGTATCGCATGGTTTCACTTACTTGTGGTGCATGAGGGGTAAACTGGGGGACAGCGGGAGAAGGAAAGGGAACTAGGGCAATCTAGGTAGGGAAACGAAACAACAGATACTTTGGACACAGAAACAAACTGAGGGACTTGGAGGGAGGGGGGTAGAGGGATGGGAGAGCCTGGTGGTGGGTACTGGGGACACCTGAAGCGTGGAGCACTGGGTGTCGGGAATGGGGAATGAATCTAGGAACACTGGAAAAAAATAATTTTAGTAACAATAAAAAAAATAAAAAAATAAAAAAAATATGGACAGCCCCATGAGTTTTAAACAAATTAACTTTAGGTATGGATATTGGAAAAATATATGAGATCTACATATTGTGCTAATTAGGAGAAATTACCTACTGATATAAATATTTTTTGGAAATTTATAGAAGAGTTAAAGGCACTTGTCAGTAAATTGGATTAAAGGACAACTTTATAAAATATAGGAAATGAGTCTAAATGAATATATATTATATTTACTTAAAAACATGATGACATAAAATAAAAATCAGAGGGATGCCTGGGTGGCTCAGTCATTAAGCGTCTGCCTTTGGCTCAGGTCATGATCTCAGGGTCCTGGGATTGAGGCCCGAATTGAGTTCCTTGCTCAGCAAGAAACCTGCTTCTCTCTCTCCCACTCTCCCTGCTTGTATTCCCTCTCTTGATCTGTGTCTTTCTCTCTGTCAAATTAATAAATAAAATCTTTTATAAATAAATAAACAAATTAATTAATTAATTAAAAAAATCAGAATAAGCAGCATCTATATTCAGAAATCCAAATAAGATATGATATGGATTTGGTTTTGGTTCTAAAGACCATAGCATTTAAATGTCCACAGCTTTTAAATGTCCAGAAACTGATTTTATCACATTGCAATCCTTTTTTTTTTTTTGATCTCTTTTATCTCTTTTTAATAGTCTTTGTAAGCCAGAGCTACTTTTCTGAGCTTATCTCTTCCATAGTGAACCTTATCAAATGTAGCTTACCTTTTCAGTATTTTGCCTTGAGATTCTCTCATACAATGCTTTATGTCTATCAGGTATTTCTGTCTTCACATTGTTGCAAATGTGTTGATATTTTTCTAGTCTCCTGTACTAGCTTCCTTACCACCTACTGTTCTTTTTCAGTGAATGCATTTTAAATTCCTTATGAAAACACACAATTTCAGCACTGATTTCTCTACTGGTCAATTGTTATGGCAGTACTGTGGCATAACAAGCGACCTTAATTTAAAGATTTTTTAATTTATGTGAGAGAGAGAGTATGAGAGGAGAGAAGGTCAAAGGGAGAACAGACTCCCTGCTGGGCGGGGAGCCCCATGTGGGACTTGATCCTGGGACTCCAGGATCATGACCTGAGCTGAAGGAGCTGAAGGCAGTCACTTACCCAACTGAGCCACCCAGGCACCCAAGAAACCCCAATTTAAAACAGCACTCTTATGCTCATAGGACTATAAGTTAGCTGGCTTTTAACTGCTCTCTACTGACCTCAGCTTCAGGCTGCTGCTTCGGTCCATGTCTACTCCAGATATGACTGCTCAGAGACCTCAGCTAAAAGTACAATAGCTGCAGGGAAGATATTCTTCTCATGGTAGATAATCAGAGCAAAGGGAAGAAATCCACATATGCAAACACAGTTCAATGCTCTACCTGTGTCATAACTGTTAAGTTTTCCTTTAGCTACACCAAGTCACATGGCAAAGCCCAAACTCAGTTGCAGGAGGAATGCATATTCTGCCAACACTCTGACCATGGCAATGGGGAGAAAGTGTGAATCTTTTACATGGTAGTAATAAAATTGAAACTAAATAATTAACATTGTATTAGACCCAAACTGAGTCCATCACAGTCCTTTCCTTGGGAATGGAAACTAAAAATCTGTTCATGTCAATACCACCTATAAAACTATGGCAGAAGCCATTATTCCACAATAAGGTTTGGTTGGACAAAGAGTCAATCTGAAGGGAGAGCAAAGCTGCCTTTATTTGTCTCTGATGGAAACAACTGTATCTTAAGCATGCACTACATTAAAAAAAAATAGATTCCCTCAAGGGATTCAGTATAACTAGAAACCAAAATGTGCCCAACTAATGTAGAAGGACTGGATGTTACTGAAGCCAGCATCATTGATGAGATCTCATAGAGACTAGCTTTCTCGCCCTGGGCAACCAGAAACAGAGAGATGATGTCTTTGGTCTTGGCGACCTCTAAGTCTCTATGGGGAGACTGACTGTGCTGTCATGGGGAATTGGCATCTACACAACAACAAGTGAAGACCACCCAAGAGTGAATAAATAATTAAGGATAGCACCACTCCATTATTAGAAAAAACAGCTCAAACATGCAGTAGGTAGCATGAGCACATAGTTAAGCATCACTGAGCATGTTCCTTCTGGGTTCAATTTCAGCATACCGATTTTAGGATTACTGGAGTTTTCCTGCTTATATATGTGGAAAAAAGAAGAATAAGTTATAGAATGAACAGGGAGCAAAGGTAATTTACTTTATAGATTTAAATGGGTTTTATAAGTAGTAATGAGTATCTATAAAAATACTTGCAGTCTGCTGTTGGAATTGACTGAATCACTTCTTGATATACATCCTTACGTGAAAACTCCTGCAGTCCTTCTTGCACTGGGGTGGGGGGAGGGTTAGGGAATCACTCACTGGGCACCCATCACAGTGAACCAAAATAACGTAGTGCCATATGTAGAGAGTGACCCCCCCCAATTATTCTTTCTTGAATGCCAGTGGTTCTATTTGGTTTGGGATCAGGCAGAGCACACTGTGTACTTTCTGAACATTCCAGCCCCTGTGCAAAAGCCATGAAGTCAGCACCAACTCCAGGGTACTGACTAATGAACCTGCTGTGTGTGTGTGTGTGTGTGTGTGTGTGTGTGTGTGTGTGTGTGTGTGTAATGGGGGACAGTGGAGTCTGTGCCGTCAGCAGAATCCCAGGAGTCAGATTTGAGAACATAACTTTTCTTTTGATATCCATTTTATAGACTTTTATTCCTACAGGAAACACTTCACTGTTCACAGAAAATTCCTTTTTCTAGGTCTGAAGATCAGAAGGTCAATCCTATTATAATTGCTGAAGCAGGGGAGGCAGGGAGTTTCATATAATATCATAGACCCTACTGATTGTGTGATGATTAGCTTTTCTCACCACAATGACAGATTAAATGAAATCGATAAGGCTATAAAAATAATGAAATAGAAGTACCACAGGAAAAAAAAGTCAATACTTCACTGTTCTTATACATCATTCCTTTTGGTATTTGCAAAAATCTCCTGGATTAATGTCTATTGAAAATACAAGTGCTTTGTTTAGTTCATTCCAGATAAAGTATAGGAATAGTGGCTGTTTATTTATTTATTTTGAGAGAAAGAGAGAGAGAGAGTGCACATGCAGGGAGGGGAGGCAGTAGGAGAGGAAAAGAGAGGAGAATCTGAAGCAGGCCCCACACTCTACACTGAGCTCCACAGAGGTGGGGCTCCGTCTCAAGACCATGAGGTCAGGACCTGAGCCAAAATCAAGAGTCCCACACTAACACACTGAGCCACCCAGGCACCCCAGAATAGTGGCTTTAAAATTAGAAAGATATGAGTTTGAATATAAAAACTTCTTAGCCCTGTCACCTTACTCCCTCTATCCTTGGTTTCTTTATCTCCTAAAGATGAAGTAATGGAACCTACTTCTTAGATTTATTGTAAGGATCCTAGAAAATCACCATGGGAAAAAATTTTAGAGTAGTGTTCAGCTGTAATAAACACTTCTTTCTGTGGTTACTGTTTTGTTATCTTTTATTTAGTTTGTAAAGTAACATTGCATAGGAATGCCCCATTGATGAAAATTAATTTTTATGGGTAAAAATGAAGAACATTATATAAAATTCATTATATTAATATTTATATCATACATATACAAATATCCACAAAACTACAGCAAATATATTTCCTTCTGGGCTTTGAGGTTTTTGAGACATATGTTTATAGAATTTCAACTTAGAAAAGGTGTTAGAACTGATCCATTTATTCTAAACTTTCATTTTATGAATAAAGAAACAAAAACCTCAAAAGACAAAGTGGTATATTTCAGGAAAGTTAAGCTGGGTAGTGACAACTGAAGGTAGAATCTCTGATAGACTGCTGCAATAAAAACAATTTGTCGAAGCCTCCCTATGTCCATGCCTTTGGGTAGTCTCCTGCCACCATGACTCTGGGCCCTGAGTCATGACTTTCTCTGGCCAATGAGACAATAGAAATCTGACCCATGTAGAGACTTAAGAAGGGACTCTGCATTCAAAGTGGAAGTACTACAGAATGATCCCTACTACAAAATTTGGAGCCACATTTCTTTGTTCTTATCTACCATGCCTTTATGTATCTTGGAATTTTGCCACCAAGATAAAAAAGGTTCATCCACTAGTAGATAAGACAATGTGGGAAGAGACAACACTTAATCCAAGTATCACAAACATCCTAGTCATCCTGGCTAAGGCCTCATTCACAAATAGCTAAGCCCGAACCCAGTAAGTAGGACAGGTACCTGAGTATAGCCAAAATGTGTAATCCACACCAACATAAGGAGCTATTGTTTAAAGCCACTCTGCTCTGCCAATTTTGTTACAAAGCAAAATCTAATGGGTATATAATTAATTCTGGTTTGCCTTGTGCTCTGGCATCTTGAAACTTGAAAAAAATGTTATGATTTTTACATCAAGATAGATGAATGGATAAAGAGAATGTGGCATATATGTATGATGGAATATTAGTTATAAAAAGGACGAGATTTTGCCATCTGTGAGGACATGAATGGAGCTAGAGAGTGTCATGCTAGGTGAAATAACTCAGAGAAAGACAAATACCAAATGATTTAACTTTTATGTGGAATTTAAAAAACAAAAGAAATGATTAAACAAGCAAAAGAATCAGAATTAGACCTATAAATACAGAGAAGAGACTGATGGTGGCCAGAGAAAGGGGAAGAAAGGTGAAAAATGGTAAAGGGGAGTAGAGGATACAGGCTCTACTGTACAGGCTTTTTTCAGTCCTCCAATGATGGAAGGTATAAGTCATGGGGATGAAAGGTACAGCACAGGGAATATAGCTGATGTTATGGTAATAGAGTTGTATGGTGACAGATGGGAGCTACACTTGTAGTGAGCACAGCATAATGTTCAGAGAAGCTGAATCACTATGTTGTAATCCTCAAAACTAATGTAACATTGCTGTCAACTATACTCAAAAAAGAAAGAAAAATATCGTGAGTTTTTCTGGACTGAGTTCCTAATAATTATTGAGTTAGCATAAGTGAATTAAGGACCTGGTTTGATCACCTCATCTCAGCTCCAGATTATGTACCTAAGCATTAAATTTCAAGTTTCATAAGTAGGAGGCAGGAACAAGGGTGATTATGAGTTTATTTTAGACATTAGTGCAACGTGAACAAATCCATTGGTCTCACAGCTTCTAAAAAATAATTGTTTTGAAGAGTGCACTGCAGGTTCCAATGTAAAAATAAAAGGACCCTCTTAGAACTCATATAGCCTAGCATCCAGGAATACCTATCAGGAGACCAAGGGTATAACTGTGAAACAAGCTTAATTAAATTGCTGCATACTAGTGAACTAATCTGGACCAACCACACCTTCAAGATCCAATATTTCTTCAAAGCAGAGAGAAGCAAAAAGAAAGACAGGTCATCTGTTGTAGTTCTAAGAGAAACATGTGGTGGCTGCTGTGATATTCCACCAGAGCACAGCTGCATCAGACAGCTAGATCTGAAAACTGCTGTTCTGTGGGATGTCCAGCACTAGAGCCAAGACTTTTTCAAAAGCAGATTTCCAGAACTGCATTTGAAAATAATGATTCTGTCTTTGATGTACAGCAGACTATTTCAAAACTTAAGACTTTACAAGCACTGTGTTTCGTGCCATGTCCTATGTTGGCCTAGACAATAATGGAAGGTGGACCACAGTCTCGTTGACACTGGTTTTCTTGACCTTACTGGATAGACGAGACAGACTACCCTCTAAAGGTAAGGATCACCTGAAATACCAAAACCCCATTACATCTGAGTGAAACAGGCAAGGAGTACAGGAGTAATCCAGGTGAAGAAACCGTATATTTGAGGGGAACGAAGAAGGTCTTTGTGGACTAAGTTCAGCTATCACATTCTCAGTGGTACCTACTTCTTGAATCCTTTCCTTTGCCAACTTGGTCTTGGCATTTCAGTCTGGAGTATATGTCCTTTAGCTCCTGCTGAACTTCATATTGCAATTTAGGGCATTTAGAAAAATTGCAGCTATAAGCTCCTATTCTTAGCTCTACCTTTCTGAGTGTTCACATGTCTGCCCTAGGAGCTCTTATTCAATCCCACTTAGCATGGTGATAATAGCTATGCTCCTACTTAAATATATTCTAAGCCCTTTGGTCTTCTTCTCAGAGACTTTATCTCCATCTATTCACTCCCACTACTCTACACTTTAAGTGCTTTTACCCTAATAATGCCTCTGGAACAGTCATGTTTCCCCCCCCTCCCATGTTTATTGCACATGAACCACTGGAGTTTATTTCTTTTCCTGCTGCTCATCCATTTGAATGAAACAGTTTGTGAATGATACGTGATTTTTGCTTATCTATGGAATACCAGAGAATCTCTTTACTCTTAATAGTGTACTTGTCAACTTGGATTTAAATAGCACAGTCATCTACCCACAACATAAAAGTACTTTGGGAGGCTTTTGAATTTTCCAAGATATATGCTGTGGTTATTATCCTTATGTAGTCTGTTAGCATTATTTAATAGTCTGCTGACTGCTGTGGGGGGAAAAATTTGCTATCCTTTCTCAACAGGTTTACAATTTAAACTAGAAATATATACATGAACTGAAGAAACCATGGAGTATAATGGAAAGAGCATTGAAGAGAAGTGAAATCCTTACATAGGGTTGCTTTAGCCGTGTGGAAGGAAACATGTGCATTTGTCTTCAGGAGCATTTGTTTTGATGACTCAAGGAGGCATCAAATTAATTTACATTTGGGAGAGGCTTTGTTTTACTTACTTTAATATAGGTATTTATCAATGGTTCTATTCAACTACTCCCAGATATGTCACACTTTGCTATAAATAGGCACTTCTTCTATTCTTATTATTACAAGCCATAACATGCATAGTGACTTATTCCACAAAAGCATGCAGGGGTCCAAAAATGCAATAGGCACAGAGCAGGCATGAGGGGTACAATAATGAATGAAAGGTCTCCGTCCTCATGGAGTTTACATTTCAGTCAAGGGCATATTTATATATTTACTAGCGTGAATATGTGTTTATATGTATTTCAGAAGGAAAGTGCTGGACCATATGGGAACTTAAAATAAATGACCTAGTGTGAAGAGCGATTGTTAACCGAGGAAGATTTTCCCAAGAATGTGAAAATTAAAACAATGGTCTCAAAGGCAAGTAAGAGAGAAAGAGGATGAAGGGGGGCAGAGGAGGACTCAGGAAAATCCAAGCCTTGAAAGGCGGTGTGTTGGAGGCCTCTGAAGCATGAGGAGGCATGGAACATTTAAAGGAGTTCAGAATATTCAGTATATGGATATGGACAGAGAGACAAGGGCCAGATCATCCTGTTCATCATACTGACAATCCTGAGTCTTATTCTGAGTCTTATTCCAAAAGCCATGTGACCCATTGGATCTGAATTTTCTGGGGTCTGGAAATTCTAGCATGGCTTAACTTTGAATTAAAATGTGTCTAATTAAAGCATGTGGATGAAATAATACTGTGAATCTCTCATCTTTTTAGATGTCTTTCCCAAAGTTCCCCTAAGAAATCTATCTGATGCTTTTATCTTTATAACACTCATGGAGAAAAACTGTCCCTGAATACTTGCACGGGCAGGGTAGAAAAGAAGCTAATTCCAGAGAGCTATCGTGGGTTCTGTACGTTTGCTTTTATGTCATTACTTTTTTTTTTTTCATTTTATTTATTTGACAGAGAGAGAGTGAGCACAATCAGGGGGAGCAGTGGGCAGAAGGAGAGAGAGAGAAGCAGACTCTCTAGAGAGCCCAATGTGGGACTCAGTCCTAGGACCCTGGCATCATGACCTGAGCTGAAGGCAGATGCTTAACTGACTGAGCCACCCAGGTGCCCCATGTCATTACTTTTTAAAATCCAATGATCTGAGGACTCAAGATTCAAAGAAGATCGTCATGGAAATGTGGCAAGAGAGGTGGGGATGAGTAGGTGTCTGTGAGAACATAATAGCTCTATTACAACCTGAAGAAGAGTTAAACTGTTTTAGCCACTCCTACCCTGAATGCCCCCATCAGTGATTGCCATGTTATGCCTGTTAACCTGGAAAGAGGAGGGGTTTAAATGGATTAAATATTAATTTGAATTAACAATCTGGGGGTGCCTGGGATTGAGCCCTATGTCAAGCTCCCTGATGGTGGAGAACCTACTTCTTCCTCTCCCTCTGACCCTCCCCCAGACTCATGCTCTCTTTCTCTCTTGTATGCACTCTCTTTTAAATAAATAAAATCTTAAAAAAAAAGAAGTTAACAATTTGAAAATTAAACACACCCCTGGATTTTACCAAAGTTGGCATCTTAAAAATCTTTTTTGCTAACAGAGTACCTGTAATTAGGGAGAGGATTTTCCATTGATTGCACTGATAATGCTGCTTTCTGAGATTCATTTGGAGAAAATATTTTTCTCTCCAGCTAGTCCCTTCTTTTGATGTAAACCTGCTGTGTCCAAATCCTTTCTTGCCTGGCATGTGCTCTCTCTGTAGGGCTTCTCCCACCCCATCCCACAACCCTCTCTCTTCATCCACCTGCCATGTGTTTTTCTGCTT
The DNA here is from genome assembly GCA_004023965.1 of Spilogale gracilis. NCBI lineage: Eukaryota > Metazoa > Chordata > Mammalia > Carnivora > Mephitidae > Spilogale > Spilogale gracilis. The sequence continues at coordinate 80,344 of PITA01007649.1, read as the reverse complement.
TTGATTCCCATTGATTTCTTTATGCGGTGAAATTGTGCAGAGGGGATTTTCTCAGGAATTGAGCCCAGGAATATTACATCAAGAACTTCCTACCATTCAGTTCTATTATACCACAGAACAAGTTTCCAGGAGCTACAGTAGGAGGCTGATCATGTAAATTATTTAAAACTAACTGGACAAAGTCATGGTGGATGTACTGCCAAGAACCCCCCAGTTTCAGCCCCAATAGAATTAATAAGACAAAGAGATCACAAAAGGATTTTTTCTTTGGTTTTGTTTTTTCCTAAGTTGAATTCTGTAATTTACATTGATATCAGCTCTATTAATAGACAGCAATATTCTTCACTTTTCTGGTGCCAAATTTATCAAAAATTGGAATAACCTTTTATTCCAATTGATTCAATTTAACCATTGAGCCATGAATGGAAATCATTAACTGTGAAGAAGTAGCCTGATCTCATGAATGAAAATCTGAACTCGGTGTTCAGGAACATGGGTCCTGATTCTATTTCTCTTTCTGATCCTGTTATGAAGGAAAGAAAAATTGCATGAGCACAGGCAGTAGTCCTGATAAATAATAAGTATGTCTGATTATATATTATATATCACTTCCTACAATGTCTATGTATCAATTTTCAGTCAGTAGGAATAATTGATTTAAATTGGTATCTGTTTGTCATTAAAAGAGTAAGATGATTTCTCTCTTATCCATTTACTACTAATAGTGCCACTACTACTGCTATTACTAACTGCTTTTTTTTTTTTTAAGATTTTATTTGATAGAGAGAAACACAGCCAGAGAGGGAACATGAGCAGTGAGAGTGAGAGAGGGAAAAGCAGGCTTCCCGCCCAGCAGGCAGCCCGATGCGGGGCTCCATCCAGGGACTTTGGGATCATGACCTGAGCTGAAGGCAGAGGCTTTAACCACTGAGCCACCCAGGTGCCCCTTACTAACCGCTTCTATTGCTATAACTACAATATGATTATTGTACACACCAGCCTCGAAGAACATTCCAGAAAATTTTCCAAACCCCAAATATGTAAAATATATGCATTGCCAGTTTAGAATACAACTATGCTTCTAGTACTACAGTGTCATGGCTTTTCACCATGATATCAGAAAGAAAATATATTCTTAAAATGACCTGAACTTTTAATAGCAGTCCCACTATGGTTCCATGAATCAGCAGACTAATTAAATGGAACTCTTTAGTTTATGGAGCATTTTCCCAAGCACACTCATTTAAACCTCAGGACAACCCTGTCTGGTCTGCATTATTATTAACTTTATTGACAAATGAAAAAAACTAAAGTTCAAGAAGAGAAGTAATTTGCTCAGAGTGAGAGAAAGTCCAAACTAAATTCACCCTGGATTCCACAGCCTTTTCCTCTCCAATGACACATGCACTTCTCAAACATTTGGGGGTTTCATTCTTGAAAAAATATTTAGGAGACAAATTGTATATGCCAATAACATTTTCCTCCCTCTACTTCCTTCTCTACATGTTCTCTTTCAGAACTACACACATAAATATTGGCATTGTTTTAATGAATGGTATTTTATTGACTTTTAATGAATACTAAGGTGTTTTATCCATTGTCAAGATAAACTAGTCCTACATACATACACAATAATGTAAAGAAATATAACAATTGTGAAAGAAGGTAGACACAAGAGCCCTATTGTGAGGTTCTACTGATGATCTTCAAGAACAGACAAAAGTAATTTAAGATTATTAGAGTCAGAACAGAGGATACTTCTGGGAAATTATAACACACATAAATTATAACATATGTAATTTATAACATATATATGATGTATATAAATATAATACATATATACATATATATGCATGTAAAGCAACAAAGTTATTAAATTTGCATTTTAAGAAACTACTTGTTGGATCTCTAGGGGATTGAGTGGAAGAATAGAGGAAGAGTAGAGAAGCTGGAGAGTCAGGTACCCATTCCAGAGGCTATTCAAATAGACCAAGTGAGAAGTGAGAGAAAGCATAGAAAGATAAAAAAAAAAAAAGGCACTGATTATTAATAGTACCTAATGGATACTTGACTATGAAAAATGATGGTAAAAGAAAAGTTAGAGGTTATTTTCAAGTAATTTGTGATTATCTTGACTAAGATAATTCAAAGTAGATAATCGAATAATTCATCAAATTTCAGAATGAGCTAATTGTTTTTCTCCTATATTTTCTGTGAAAATGAGCAAAAGAGTATGAGTGCAATTCACCAGGGAGATGTTCTGGCTGGTACGGTAAGCCTGTGATTTATTAGCATAAACCCATTTTGTCATTGTAGCACTGAAGATTGTCCAGAGATATTGTTTAGAGAAAAAGATGGTCAGGAATTAGAAGTTTAAAAAGAAATAAATAAATGAATAAAAGAAAGGGGTGCCTGAGTGGCTCAGTCAGTTAAGAACTGAATGTGAACCCACCCATCCCAATCAATGGCAGCCCTTCTAAGTACACACTCTTTAAACACAGTAGGACAAGGGTGGGGCGAGTGAGGCACTCACATCAAACATAGCACTTAAGGAGGCACCAAATAACTCAGTAATTAAGACAGCATTATAAAGCATTATCTGAAACTATTGAAATTAATGCAAAAACACACTGAACAAAATACAATTTTAATGAAAGATGGGTTCCAGCACTGAATTGTATTATCCTCTCTCACCCTAATTTCCCTGCTTCTAAAGTCAGCCAGTCTCCTAACCCCCATCACCACTTCTCAAAAACACTATGTAAAGCTGGTTTCAAGCTTTGTGCTAAATGACTGAGCTCTGCAACCAAACTTGCCTTTTGCTTAATAAGCAATAAACAGAGTTTGTTTCAGATATATATGACTACTCATCTTTATCCTCAATCCAAGGATAATAGCAGGAAATGTATATTTTCTGTGTTAGACTAGGGTTCCTAAGTCAATCTTGTCATTAATATACTCTGAGACTTTGCTAAAAAAATTTTTCCCTCCTCTGGCTACCTTTTCACATGTATTTTTTTTTAAGATTTTATTTATTTGACAGAGAGAAACACAGCCAGAGAGGGAACACAAGCATGGGGAGTGAGAGAGGGAGAAGCAGGCTTCCTGCCGAGCACAGAGGCCGATGTGGGACTCGATCCGGGGTCTCCGGGATCATGACCTGAGCCGAAGGCAGTCACTCAACCAACTGAGCCACCCAGGCGCCCCCCCCCCTTTTCACATATATTAAGTAGGCTCTTAGGTTTGTAATAATAATAAAAAAAAATGACTCTTGTGGATACCTTTAGTGAAGAGTGTCACTGCAAGGAATCACAGAAATAAATTTGAGGTTGCTATGTTCCATGCCTTTTAACCCCGAGGCATACAGCAAGCCTTGGAGTAAGCCCAAGGAAACAATTCTGTTTCTTTTATGACAGGGCCAAAGCACTGGTGACTTTCTTTTATTTATTCTTTAATAACAAAGATACAAACATTTAAAGAACTACTTCCCCAGTAGTTTCTCTCATAAGAAAAAGAAAATTAACCTTTGAGGGTTTACAAATGGTAGCCAATCATCACACTAACTCAGTTTTTTCTAAACAAAGTGAAACTCACAAACAATTTAGGCAAGACACATTATTGTGAAATTACCTCGGTCATTGCTAGCTTGGAATGCTAATAAAACAGAATGCAACAAGTGATAATAAAGCTCAAGGCCCTGATCTTTTATTTAAATTTTCTTTTGATCTTTATATCCATTTTGCAAGGAAGATGCTATTATTATCCCATTTCACACATGAGAAAACAAAGAAGAAAGTAGTACAAGTTTGAATACCTATGATGGAGAAAAGTCAATATTTTAGTAGAGGCTCTGAAACCCACATTCTTAAGCACCATGGGCTTTTGCTTATAAGGTTTGCCACACCATATCAGATTTAAAAAATAAATAAAAAGGGACTCCTGGGTGGCTCCGTCATTAAGCATCTGCCTTTGGCTCAGGTCATGATCTCAGGGTCCTGGGATCAAGCCCCACATCAAGCTCCCTGCTCAGCAGGAAGCTTGCCCTCTCCCACTCCCCCTGCTTGTCTTCCCTCTCTCACTGTGTTTCTCTCTGTCAAATAAATAAACAAAACCTTTAAAAAGAATAATAATAATAAAATAAATAAAAACAGGTGGACTAGAACTGTACTACTTGATCCAAGGTGTATGTCTCCACAATTGCAAATCATAGTATTATAAATAAGCCTTTTAATGTTTATACTATATAACAACATAGTAAGTTATTGCTGTGATTAAGTTCTAGAGATAATAAATATATTTCTAAAGGCTGGTTAAAATTGCTTTAATATTACATAAAAGGGTGCTTGTGGCTGAGAACAAAATCTTTAGTATTCATATTGGATAAAATTCAAGAAGTGTGGTGTCTCAAGCACCTTCACCTTCGAAAACATCATTTACCCCCTATTTTTGTGTTATATGACTTAAAAAGTGGTTCTAGCAATGAAGTTCCTAAGATTGCAAATAGCAATGAAGAATTTAAATTCCACCTATGATAGCTACTCAGAAGCTTTGTTGTGGCAATGGTTCATATTATCTTTGTTTCCTTCCTTCACATTAAAGCTGGCCAAATCTATGAGATCTATAATTATCCTCTTCTCAAATAAATTTCTCATCAAAACTTAGACTGAATGAGTATCTCTCCCTCCTGACTTCTCTGCCTCAGGATGCAGAGATATAAAATCATTGCAGAACACCCATGATATCCCTCTCCCCAACACTCATAGACAATAAAACAAATGACTTTTCATATTTGCCATAAAATGATATATATCATCTTTGAGAAGTATGATTAGAATGATAGAATCCAGAGTTTTTGATGCAGCATGATAAATATTATCACTAGATAATCAATAGTTTACTGATTTTAAATATTGTGTTTATTAGAAAGATTGGTATTTCTTAAATATCAGCCAATGGTTCTCCATTATGGCATCTTCCTGTTTCATACTGCATTTAGACACATACTGGCATTGTCCTCTACTGTAATACACATATACATTTTACGGAAAACTGAAAGATAAGGATCATTGCTCAGATGTTAGGTCTCTCAGTTAGTTATGTGGTATTTAATCTTGAAGGTGGCAAAAGTCAGGCTGTGTGGCTGCTTCCTCTGATATTATAGGCATCTGAGTCTCCTAGAGTGTCTCACATTATCCCTGGTTCATGATGAGGTAGTGGTCCCTATAGCCCTTCTTTCTGGACGTCCATATCCTTGACCCTGGTCATTAACTAACGAACTGCTCACTAACTGTTTTAGGGTTGGAGGGTCTAGCCTGGCAAAAGTATTCCTTCAAGGGTCCCATCACATGTTCATACGTAATTTGAACTTGAGTCCTATGTTTAATGCTCTTTCCCGAGCTATAGGTCCCAAACTGCATAATAGATCACAGGAAAGGTAAGTCATTTTCTGTCTCACTTTAGTCAAGCCAGCAAAAGTAATCTGTTGCTTTGATAATCAGTATACCTACCTCTTGATTTCATTGTCATCAACCATATAAAGGAATTGGACTAATTCATTTTTCCCATTACACCGTCTTCTAATATTTTTGAATAGCTATTATGTATCAGGTTCCATGGGTTTTTAAAGGAAGTAAATGCCCCTGACTGGAGGTAATAGGATTCTCCTACTCCATATGTAGGGTACTGACATCATAGTATAATTAACGAGGAGAGAATGGGAAGATAGGAGTAACTACTTCAGCTGTGTCTCTTCTTATCAGACTCTTGCCCTGAGAGCAACAACCAGGAAGTGCTGAGGTATGCCTGGGCTGACCACACAAATAAAGGCCCTTCTATTTCCTTGTTGAAGGTATAGGGGTCAGTGAATAAGTTGCCAACCTAAGTATGAATTAGAGGAAGCTAAAATCTTCTTCCTAAATGCAAATATCTTCACCACGCACTGTCCATCTCTCTGACCTAACAAACATTTAATTAGCGGCCATTCTGGCCAGGCATTGTGCAGGGTGTGGAGCACTTCAGAGCAAATGAGAAGCAACTGCTGCTGTCCAAGAACTCAAAACCTGAAACAATGACCATTCTTGCAGGAAGGAACCTGGGAAAAGTTAACACATTGTACGTGTTATGTTGAAAAGGCTTGGATTCAGATCAGGCCTTCTTATCTGTATGATTGAAGAACAATTACTTAACTCTCTGACCCTCAGTTTCTTTAACTATACACATGGTCAATAGTAATGTATTTCTTTTTTTAAAGACCTTACAGGAGAGCAGGGCACTGTAAGGACAGAGCTCCAGAGTTTTGGTATGATTAGAGCAGCTGGGGTAAGAGAATCCAGAGAACCAGGTACACACATGTGGATTACATATTGGATATTTAGCATTCATGGCTGAACAGGATTTATTTAGCATGTTCCAAAATGTGCTGACTCATCAAAAGTGAGACTAAGGAACAACCTGGGGCATCTCTGTAGGATGCCTGGTAGGTCTTTACAACTCATGTCAGCTTCAGAACTTTTGAGATACTATGTGAGTTAGGCATGGATCTCAGCTGCATGGTCATTGCCTTTTAGATAATACAATCAGGGTTCTGGGTATTATTTTAGCCTCAGGTTGCATATCCTTCACGTTTTATGTTGCCTTGGTATGCTATAATCCCTGGAAATGAAGCCAGAAGTTAATATCTCCATTTAACATTTTGTGAACCTTGGGACACATTAGGGAGAGGGCAGAGAGAGAATGGAACAGGTCAGTTGATTGAAAAAGCCACTGCATTTCAAGAACGCAGATACCTTGTTAACCCATTCTGGAGCTAATATTCACAACCTGGGAAATCTAAGGGAGAGGGAACATTCTCAAAAACGTTTCCCCTGGAGGAAAGAGCATACTTGACCATCTGATGACAAGGCAGGGATATAATTTCCTGAGACTGTGTAAGATGTGACCACCTCGTTACCTTCTGTTTGCCTGCTGCACTCTCTGGTCTCAGGATCCCACACTCCTCATGCCCCCACAAAGAAGAAAATGGAGACATAGAGATTTAAAAAGGGTCCAGTTTGTTCACTTTGCAATAGTATCTATTTTTACTGTTTTAACCCTTCTTTTGAAGTCTGGCTGCCTTGGTGCCCTCTCCTTGGAGACTGCAGAAACGACTGGGGCCAGGGGAAAGGAGTGCTTGTTAACCAGAGGGCCTCACTGCAGGCTGCTCTGAGGCACATGGGGCCTTCCTGATGACCAGAGGACACCATTGTTACCCTCTAGGACTTGGCTTTGTCCCAGGTGCAGACAGAGTCACCTCGGGGTGCTCTTTGGCCAAGGTGCTCATCTGGTCCAGAGGGACCTAACCTTCACCCTCATGGAAAATTCACCTTCCCCAGGCTGTCTTTATGCTCTTGCCTCATAGGAACAGTCTGGCAAGGCTGCTGGTCAACCTTGATTGCACACACAGACAGAGCCTGTGCTAGATCTGGCCCTGCCAAGGTGACTGGTATCTCGACCTTATCACTCCTTCCTAGTTCTGCTGTTTATGCAGATCTTGATCTCACACACACATACGCAGTTTAGGCGTGTTGTGCAGTTTTTGCCAAGAAAAAATGTTCCATGACATTGAGCATTTCCATGCAAAGTCAATTACTGGATGACTTTGGCACTATTAACTATGCTAGTAAAAGCTGTCTTTATTGTGGTGATGGTGGTGGTGGCTATTTTAAAAGGTGTTTGTCAGTGTAAGCCCTGGGCTTGTGTGAGTATTCCTTAGGGCCAGTGGCCACCTAATAACTTATACAGGGTGAGTGGGCAGACCCACCCTGTTACACTTAGAGTCCTCTTTTGTTGGGGCACCTGGGTGGCTCAGTTGTTAAGCATCTGCCTTCAGCTCAGGTCCTGATCCCAGAGTCCTGGGACTGAGCCCCACATTGGCATCGGGCTCCCTGCTGAGCAGGAAGCCTGATTCTCCCTCTCTCACCTCCCTGCTTGTGTTCCCTCTCTAGCTTTGTGTCTGTCAAATAAATAAATAAAATCTTTTTTTTTAAAGTCATTTTTTTGTTTTGTTGCCCAAATCTAAATAAATAATTTTACAAAGAGATACTCTTTTTAAAAGAGATAATCTTTTTCTACAGATTGCCCTCTGGAAACTCTTTTATCAGAGCAATTTTTTAATCCATTAAAACTAACCTTTTATCAATAAAGCCCTATTGTTTAGATATTTTTAAAAAGTATTTCTTGTAATTTATATTTTATTTAAGAATCATGCCCATTTTTTTTTTAATTTCAGAGGAAAGAAGAAAGAGCTAAAAGTAAGTTTAACACGTCCTAGGTACTGGTAGATGATCTCTATTTGGATTATACTGCTTATTCACTAGAGTACAGAATTTTAGAAGGACAGCTATGATATGAACACGTGCCTGAGCTCTTATACATGATTATAAAAGCTGTAAGTTCCAGTAGGAATGAAAATTTCATCAGAACTAAGTAAAATTTCCCTTGATGGGTCATAACTTCTTCACTCTTCGCCCACATGTTCTGGTTAGATCCGACCTTACTAACTGTTGTGGGAACAGGCACTGAATAGTACGACTTTTTTCTTGAAGTGTGGACTGTGAACCACTTTGTGAGCATCACCTGGCAATCTATTAGAAATGCAGTGCCCTGGGCCATGCATCAGACCAACTGAATCAGAATCTGTCATCTGAAATACTCCCCAGGTGAATTCTATCATTGTGAATCATAATAGTCCAGATCTAAAGCAGTGGTTCTTAAGACTGGGCAGGCACTGAAATCTCTGGGGAGCTTCAAAGTATGCTAATGCCTGATTCCCGCTCACTGATGTGCGGGCTTAATTAGCTGAAGGTGCCTCAATATAATTTTTTTTTTAAATTTCTACAGGTGAGTCTAAGGTGCAGACACTAATTTTCAACCACTGGAGAGCTTACCTCCCTACCTATGGTGATTACTTCAGATGTAGGAATTCAATATAATTCAACCAATGAGAAGCTCGGCCTGGGCATATGTCTAATTCTGAAGGAAAGACAAGCTCTCGCTTTCAGTTGAAGGTGAAGTTAAAAACATATGAAATTGGTACTTGATGTAATGGGTGCTGGGTGTTCTATGCACCTGATGAATCACTAATTCTACCTCTGAAACTAATAAAAAAAAAGAAACTGGGAAAAGAATAAATTAAACCTAAAGTAGGCAGAAAAAAAGTAAATGACAAAGATTATACCAAAAATCAATGAAATGGAAACAGAAACAATTGGGAAAAATCAATAAATATACTAAATATACATATGTGAATATATATGAGTATATATATGAAATATGAATACATATTGCAAAATTAAGAGCAGATGTGCACATGAATAAAGATCATACCTACCTAGTAGCAGTCAACACACAGAAGAAAACAGAACTGAGCAGAGGAGATGGAATGAAGTGGGTCCTGGTGTTAGGTTTCCAGTCCCACTTTAGGCCATTCCTGAAGCATTTAAGCTTTGCCTTTATAGTCATGTCAGCTGGTAAATTCCTTTCCAGCTTATAATCATTTGGTTGGTTTTTCTGTTTTGTGCAGTAGACAATGCCGTTTTTGATACTCAGATCAAGGGCCCTCTTGCTAGAATCCATCTTTAGAATAAAATACATTCATCCATAATAAAGTTATAGGACTTTAAAGCTGGAAAGGAACCTCCTGAGTTCTGAATCAGTACACATGCTTTATAATTGAGAAGAAAAGATTCAGGACAAGTGAGGGACAAGGCTGGCCAGCAGGAGCTGGGTGCAGAACCCTAAGAGTAGAACCCAATGTTTTCAGGTGACTCGCACTTTCCTGTGTGCAATAATCTCTCTACCTCCCTGACCCTTTCCCTTCATTGCTTGCACCTTTTAAATATTCAAATTCTGAAAATCTCATTATCATTTACTAAACTATGCTCTAAACGTCACCAGCAGCCTGGCAGATGAATACACAACCAAAGGATTCTTTGGTCAAGTAAATCTGGGAAGTGCTTTTTAAAATAAATCCCCCCTCCTCTGGGAGCATCTTAATTCCCTGTTTCTGATACATGCTTCTGTAAAGGAAAATCGCTTAAATCCTCCTTCTCCTAAAAACACCTATTAACATAACAGCTTTCTGAATTGAAGTTTTAGAACACGGTGAGGCGTAACATGGCTCTAGAAGAGTCTGAGTTCATAAGAAGAGAGATGCCTAGATTCAGTTACTCCCAAAGCAAAGCCCGACAAGAAGATTGGGATAAGATGATTTATTTAGAAGGTGATTTCAGGGAGGCACCTGGATGGCTCAGTCATTTAGGTGTCTGACTTTTGATTTTGTCTCAGGTCATGATCTCAGGGTTGTAAGATGGAGCCCCCCAACTGGACTCCGTGCTCAGTGGGCAGTCTGTTTTAGAGTCTCTCTCTCTCTCTCTCTCTCTCTCTCGGGCTCCCTCTCTGCTCTCTCTCCCACTCACTTTCTCTCTAAAATAAATAAATAAAATCTTAAAAAAAATAAAACATAGATTATCTCAGGGAGCAGATCAGGAGTGAAGGAATAGATGAAGGAGGGATGGGAAAAAAAAATAAAAGGATCAGTCCCCATTTGATGGGACTAAGACGTCTGATATGATAAGATGGGTAGCAAAATGCTTCCAGAGAAGTCTTTAGGGGTTCAAACTTGGGGTTATCAAGTAGCAGGACAACTGCATGGATGGGAAGGTCTGTCCCCACTCCTGGATGTTTGCTGTAATCCTGGGACATAGTTTTCAGGCCTCTGCCCTCCTGTCTCAACAACAATGAGGTCATCTCTGGACCTGAAAATCTCCTGAGCTTCTTAATTAGAGAATTTCAGGCAGGAAAGAAGAAAAAGGTTCCCCCCCCTCCCAATGTGGTTGGACGTAATTTGTATTGATGGCTTGGACACCAGTATCCTGGATCTCAGCAGAAGATAGAAATCTGAAATTGGGACTCTGAAGTCACCCAGGATGATTTTAAATTCAAATAAGCTTCTTAGACAAAACTGGGACATGATGGTACAACCTTCAAGAGAAATGAAGACTGACAGTTTAATTTCTCTAAATACTATAAGTAAAAGGATGTCGGCTCCATTGACTGGCACGGGGCAGAGGGGGTGGTTGCCTGGGTTGAATACAACAGCACCCTTACAAGATTTTACATGGAGAAACTGGGAGTGACTCTTCTGCATAAGCATTTGAGGTTATATTCTGCCTCTTACTCTGGTCCCAGTCTTTACAGCAGCCTGAAAGGGGTTGATTTATTTACTACTGCCTAGAGCCCTAAAATGACCCTTTCTGTTTATCAAAATTCATCAAAGTGGCCCCTGTGTCTTCTGTACATCACCACTCACACCATCCTTAAGAATGATTGCTTCAAGTGACAGGTACACATAAAGGACTCATATCTCATCCATTTAGAAGCATCTCAATTTACAATCTATCAAACACTTCAGGTGCCAGAGACCTGATATTACTGAAATGGACAGAAGATACATGTCATGTCTAGGTTTTCTTTTCAAAACAAGGATTGCAATCTTAGAATTAATTTTATAAGCCAGTTCTGCAGACAAGACACTGGAATCCACATGGTGGGGGGAAATGGCAACATGAAGAAAGTCAAGTATCTTAAACTTGTATTTAAATAATGTTGAGGATAATTAAAAGAATGCCATGTTGTGAATGAAATAATTTGGGGGTGGGGGTGGGAGAGAGAATCACCTACAAAATAAAACTATTTCTTCTTTATTTTATTTTAAGACATCTACTTAAAAGGATATATAACTTCAACCCAAATATACTGAACCCTCTGATGATAATTATGACTACAATTTATAGAGTTTTTATATCAGGGACTGAGCTACAGGATTTACCTCTGTTAACTCTAATATTTGCATGGCAGTTAAACAATCATAGTGTGTAAGTGATGATGGTGAGGAGAAATTAAATATTTTTTTTTAATACAGGAGGAAACCTGTGTTTACGCCATTAGCTATGATATGGGTACTGTTGAAATCAATTTTCAGGCCCAGGATGGAGCCGCTCCTGCCCAGAATGCCAGGGCAACAACCTGAAACTTAGAGCACTTTGATGCATCTGTAAATCTTCCCACATATAGGGCTGCTATTCAACGATGCAAGAAGCTTTCTTTCTTTCTTTCTTTCTTTCTTTCTTTCTTTCTTTCTTTCTTTCTTTCTTTCTTTCTTTTTCTTTTTTTTTTTTTAAGATTTTATTTATTTGACAGAGAGAAACACAGCTAGAGAAGAAACACAAGCAGGGGGAGTGAGAAAGGGAGAAGCAGGCTTCCCACCGAGCAAGAGGCCTGATGCGGGGCTCCATCCTGGGACTCCAGGATCCTTACCCAAGCTGAAGGCAGATGCTTAACAACTGAGGCACCCAGGCACCCAAGAAGCTTTCTTTCAGTTTCTCAGTCTCTCTCTCTCTCCTCTCTCCCTTTCTCTTCCCCACCACTCTCTCTTCTTTTCTCTCTCTCCCCGTCTTTGTCTCCCTCTTTCCCTCTCTCTACCTCACCTCTGTTTTTGTTTCTCTCTCTCTCTCCACCTCTTTCTCTCTTCCTCTCTCCCCCCTCCTCCTTGTCTCTCTCTCCCTTTCCCTCTCTTTCTATATATATCTATCTCCTCCCTCTCCCTCCTTTCCTCTCTCTCTGGGTCTCTCAGATTGAACTATTAGTCTCTTCAGAGAAAAGTAAGTTTTTCCTAATCACTCCAAATAAAGAAGCTGAAAGAGGAAAAACAAAGCAAAACAAAAACAAACAAAAAACTTTCCAAAGGATGGATTGTATTTCTGTTACATCATTTGAATGGATTTTAAAACTTCTAGTGCATGGAAAATGCTTGTAGCTTTTCCATCTAGAATGGCAGAAGTGTGAAAATATGGAAATAGACTGTGTGTGTGTGTAGGAGCTGGGGTAAAGGTGGAGGGGGCTGTCCTCCACCTGATTTGCGGGCTGGGGGAAGTTACAGAGTTGCTTCAGCCCCTTATTCTGGACTTGCTTGCCATTTATTCATTCTTCCCTAACCTTGGTGGGGCTGAAACCAGGGCTCCACAGGTGATTTCTGCAGCCACAAATTGGAATTTGTGGCTAGTTGAATCGAGGAGGAGAAGGGATGGAGGAGAAGGGATGTTTTGCAAATGTGGACATCTCAGAAAACTGGAACACTCTGTACCCAACAGACACCTTCTTCATAACATGGAACTCGTGTCTTTGTTTCTGGCTTATACAGGGAAAGAGAGAACAATGGAGTGGAAGAAAAAGAGTTGTTAACACATGGAGCCATTTTTAATCCTGTGATAACCTTGCCTTCTCTGAAGTCTGAGTGGAAATTCTAGTTCTTCTCTTTTGCAAACTGAGTCAATCAATTTGTCCCTAACAAATCGATGATACTATTCTGAGAAGTTTGGGGACTTACTTCTTTTTTAATAGCAAATTTGCCTCCTAATTAGAATCTCTTCTTATTTGCATGGGGATGGTGGTTGACTCTGACTCTGCATTACCTACCATGGTGCTTAACATGCCTTCTGAACATTCCCCATAAATGTTTATTAAATCACTAAATGAATGTATTAACTATTTATTTAATGACTTGTTAATGTCCTATTGCTGTGTAACAAACTACCACAAACAGTGATTTAAATAACACCTATTTAGCATCTTATAATTTCTTTGGATTAGGAATTCAAATACAGGTTAACTGGTTACTCTGCTCAGGGTATGACCATGCTGAAATCAGATGTTTCTCTGGAATTGAATTCTCATCTGAGACACAAGATCCTTTTCCAAGCTCATGGGTTATTGACAAAATTCATTGTTTTGTGGCTGTTTTCCTGAGATCGCATTTTCTTGCTAGTTATCAGCCAGGGATAGGAGAAGATGACCTTAATCCCTTGCCTCATGGCTCCAGAGCAGGTCACAACCTGGCTACCTGCTTTCTTCCAGGTGGCAGCATCACTTCTCTGACTTTTTAATTCCTCTTTAGTCTGAAGTGAACTAGATTTCTATCAAGTAACATAAAAATTTGCTATTCTGTCATCATTTACCATGTATAACACAATCTCATCGAAGGAGTGATTATCTTATCTTACTTGCAGGCTCTGCTTCAGAAGGGAAGAGGATGATATAGATGGTTCAGAAACACATGGCCATCTAAGAATTCTGCCTCCATAAGTGGGAGGTATCCATCCTCTTTCATGATAAGGAAATTCATCCATGAATTCATCTGTCTTGTTTAAGACATTGTAGAGTTAGCTGTCATGATTAGTCTATTTCCTATGTTTTAAATGTATTTTTGTCATGAATATAGCAGGTAGAAATTATCACTTCACCTTAAGACATAGGAGATACAGGCCAAGCTTACATAATTTTCCCAGGTAGTTTGGTTTTTCAGATAGTCCCATTCTTTGTCAGAAAGAATGCCCCTTTACTCAAATGGTTCTTCTCTTATTCTTGGCTGAATTTTGGTGATCTCTTGATAAAGAAATTGTTTATGTGATACATGTGTGTGTGCACATACACACACACACACACACACACACACACACACACAATTGGCTTTTCCATCTATAGCTTTCCTGTGTGACCACAAATCCTTGTCACTATTCACTAGCCAATGAATGGTCACCAGAACCGAGATGGGTAGGCCAACAAGGTTCATTTGGAAATCAAATGTAATAACTGAACTTGTAGAAAGGCCACCATATGCTCAGGCATGTAAAGCCATTATGAAAAACACACACATAGATACAAATAGCCTTTCTCCAGAGACAGTTATAAAATACCTCACTGCCTAGGGAGAGATACACAGACCTTCATCAGTAGTAAGATGTAATTGCCATTCTCAGAGCTTTTTCAGCACAGATTTTGATCATAACAATGAGTTATTTTTCTCTTACAGAAAGTAAGGGCCACTTACTTTCTGTAAGAAGGATACAACATAAACTGGAAAGAACATCTTCTGCCACAGCATCATACCCTATAGCCCAGACCTCCAAATATGTGACTTCCTAGACGTGTTGAGGCTAGGCCATGCCCTTCCTCCAGTCTGTTCACCCTGACCTAAGAATCATTTGGAAACCTTAAAAATCATCCTTTTAAGTTTCTCCATAGAGCAATATTGTCTAACATTCCCAGGATTACTTTGAATGACTATTTCCTCATGTAATGAGAACAGATTCACTCAGGTCCACCACCCCCCACCCTTGTCCTATTTTGTTCTACTCAGACCTGATTGTTTCAGTGCCATAATTTTGCTCCTGGATGTCAGCTTGACAGTCTTTTCTTTCTGGTGAAATGTGGGGTTCTGTAACATCTACTTTCACAACCTCCAACTTATTAAGACTCATGGAAGGATACAAGTGTGCTTCAGCTTCCTCCAATGAGTTAATAAACTAATCATTGCACTGTGAAGGGCACAAAATAAGTCAAAGCTGTTATCTTTCCCATTCAGAATTTTACATTTATGCAAAATCTATACTGATTATTCTACATTAAAAAGTATAAAAGGCAGCAATTATCAAATTATAAAGTAGATTAAACCACTCATAGCTCTACCACAACTGTGATTAGATCAAAATCTGAAGATACAAGGAATGGATACCTGGATACAGCTGGATCAGTAAGAGTCTCTTTCCTATAAAATTTTAATTATGTGAGTCTACATTGGACAGTTGAGCTGGGACATGCATGATTTAGGGAGTCCAGACCACATGATATTTATGATGTTGCACAGAAAAATCATGTGTAAGGAAAGAACAATGATAAGGAACACAGGGAGAGATAGAAGAGAGAGAAAGGAAGGTATAGCTTTAAAGCTTTTGTTCTTAAGGGCTTTCTGTTCTTGGTTCCAATCCCTCATAAGGTTCACATGCATGATATGCTCTTGGGTTATAGAAGAAATACTTTTGTTGTTCTCTTTTCTCTTACTTGTTTAAAACTAGTTTGACCAGCATCTGTTGCTTTTAACTAAAGGATATCTCACAAGGAGAAGCACTAATTTTTATGTTTCAGTCACACTTGCAATAGGAATTCAGAGAAATACAGAAAATTTCAGTACTGGCAAGATCAAGGTAGGTCTTAAGTTGATCCTGAAAGAATGAGGGATAATTGAAAAGCCAACAGGGATAAATAGCATTACGCATAGTGTGAATAGTATGACTAAAGGTAAAGAGACATGAATGAACATTAACTGACCTGGTTCCCATAGACTGTTCATATCATATATTTGTGACATATTTAGGCAGGAATATCAGAAATGTTTATTTTGTGGGAGATCATAATGCTTGCCTCTTTTGTTTAGCTTCAAACTGTTAGATTTATAACAATGAATCCTTATTTGTAATCAGTGGTCAGTTACCTATGCATTTAATCTAAACCCTTTTGCAAAATGTTGTGACAAAAATGAGGAAGCCTTCTATGGTCAAAAATCACATGGACTTTGGCAAGCAGTTAGACCAGGACTTGGCACCAAGATCCACCACTTACAGCTGTATGATGTTGAATAATTGCCTTAATCTTTCTGAGTTTCAGTTTTTCTCATTTATGCACTAGGATAATAACACCTAGTATACAGAATAAAATAAAATGAAACTGTGCATAAATCATATCAGGGTCACTAAGATATAAGGTATGACTTCCTTCCTGACTCATTTGTTGTACATCTGCACTGTTGCTGACTCAGCACTAATCCAAGCTGATGAGGACAGTGATTGTCATGACTGATCAAGATAAAATATTACCCAAGAGATTTGTTAAATGCCTTATGTGCCTCATGCCATTTAATTCTTACAAGTGCCTCAAAAAACTATCCAATACAGAGATATTGTTATAAAAATTTTCTGTTGTTCTTACCTCTGAAATTACTTCTAGCTTGCTGCCAATTCTGGGTGAGTATATTTCTGGACTCTGACATGAACTTTGTTCTGTCATGAAAACAAATGTCCCTCAAATGTAGGCCATTAGGGTGGGTTTAATGAAAGTCAAACAACATCTTCAGAACAACATGCATTTATTCTCAGGGCAAGTCTTGTGTGTATGTTGGCAGAGGGCATTCAGAAATCATGAATGAGGATGTTTGTACCTGATAATTTGAGAGAAGAGAAAGAAAGAGAAGGAAGAAAAGAAAAAAGGAAAGAGAGAAAGAAAGAGGGAAAGAAAGAAGGAAAGAAAGGAAGGAAGGAAGAAAGAAGATGGAAGAGGAGTAGGAGACCTACATATCATCAGGTCCCAGGAGTTCAGCTAGATGGTTATCAAACCAGTCAGAACACCTACAGATGCAACAGGAGATAGAAGAGCAGCAATTCTAGGAACAGAAAAGTGACCACTTTCTTTGGGGTAGGACGCGTGGAGAAGTGAATCAGAGGCGCGTTTGGGAAGACAGACCTTTTGGGGAGCAGCCGTCTCCAGGCCAGCAGTAGTGCAGCAGAGCACAAAATCAGAACTTTTAGAAGTCGGCTCCACTGACGGACATCACCCCAGAGACTAAATGGTGTGTGAAGCCCTCGCTGGGACAGTGTGGTCTCAGGACCCTCAGGGTCAAAGAAGGTTTGGTCCCGGGGTGCCTGAGCGTGGCAGAGTTCCCAGGTATTGGAGAAGGAAAGCCAGGTGCAGGGACGGAGTGGAGGAGGGGGTTCTCAGCTCAGGCTGACCTTAAACCTAGATCCAAGGTGCAGTTGGGCCACTGCTCTTCGAGCACGGAACCCACAGGTGGCAGATCCGGGGAGACCCCCTCCTTCCTCCACCAGGGGAGTGGTGCCGGATCACACTGCAGGAATCCACTGGGTTTGGAGACTCCAAACTGGCCGAGTTGCAGAGATAGAAATGCTCAGTCACAGGCTGGTGAGCACAGAGTGCAGCCGGAGGCCAGGGAGACAGGCGTCATTGACTGCTTTTCTCTGGGGCTGCACTGAGGACTGGTGTCCCCAGTTCTTGGCTGCTCTGGGTCAGAGACTGGGAGGCTTCCATCTTCATTCCCACCCTCCAAAGCTGTATGGAAAGCATTCAGGGAACAAAAGCTTGGGAGAGAGAACCTGAGCAGATTGCTTAGCCTGGTCCATGGGTGGGGCACTTCCACCTCGGGCAAAGACATTTGAGAATCAATACAACAGGCTCCTCTCCCAGAAGATCTTTGAGAACATCCAGCCAAGACCAAGTTCCTCTACCAGTGAGAACTGTGGAACTTCAGGGGACTGCACCATGTAGAATTCATGGTTTTTTCCCCATGATTCTTTAGTCTTTCAAAGTTAATTTTTTTAATTTTATTTTTTCTTATTCTATTTTTTAAATTTTGTTCTTTCCTATTTTAATATTTTTTAAACTATTTTATCTTATCAATACTTTTAAAAAATATTTTTAAAATTTCTTTGTTTTAGTCATATTCTATCCCTTCATTGTATTTAAGCTTATTTTTTGTACACATATAGGTTTTTCTTTCTTTAAAATTTTGGGATACAGTTTCTTCTAATAGATAAAAATGTACCCTAAATCTTACACATGGCTTTGTTCTAGTTTCCAACCTCGTCACATTCTTCTTTTTTTTCTTTTTTCAACCAACTTATTATCAATTCCTTTTTTAGAATCTTTTTTAAATTCTCATATTTACAGTCATATTCCATCCCTTTGCTGTGTACATCCTTATTTTTGTACATATATAAGTTTTTCTTTCTTTAAAAATTTGGAAGGCAGTTTCTTCTAACAGGCCAAAATACACACAAAATCAAGTGTGTGGCTCTGTTCTATTCACCAGTCTAATTATATATATATATAGAGAGAGACAAATGGATATAGATAGAGATATAGATTTTTTCCCTTTCTTCTCTCCCCAGTTTTGGGTTTCTTCTGAATGGGTTAGTGTATACTTTTCTGGGGTCATCACTACCCTTTTAGCATTTTGTTCTCTCATTCATCTATTCTTATCTGGATAAAATGACAAGGTGGACAAACTCACCTCAGGGAAAAAGAAAAAACAACAGCAAGTGGCAGTGCCAACAGCTAGGGACCTAATCAATAGGGACATTAGTGATATGTCAGAACTACAGTTCAGAATGATGATTATCAAGGTGATAACTGGACTTGAAAAAAGCATGGAAGATATTACAGAATCCTTTTCTGGAGAAATAAAATCCCTTTCTGGAGAAATAAAAGAACTAAAATCTAACCAACTTGAAATTTAAAAAAAGCTCTTAATGAGGTGCAATAAAAAATGGAGGCTCTTACTGCTACAATAAATGAGGCAGAAGAGAGAATTAGTTCCATGCTCTTGGATTGGAAGAACCAATACTGTGAAAATGTCTATGCTACCTAAAGCAATCTACACATTTAATGCAATCCCTATCAAAATACCATCACATTTTTTCATAGAAATGGAACAAATAATTCTAAAATTTATAAGGAACCAGAAAAGACCCTGAATGGCCAGAGGAATGTTGAAAAAGAAAACCAAAGTTGGTGGCATCGCAATTCCAGACTTCAAGCTCTATTACAAACTGTAATCATCAGGACAGCATGGTACTGGCACAAAAACAGACACAGAGATCAATGGAACAAAATAGAGAGCCCAGAAATTGATCCTCAACTCTATGGTCAACTCATTTTTGACAAAGCAGGAAAGAATGTTCATGGAAAAAAGACAGTCTTTTCAATAAATGGTGTTTGGAAAATTGGACAGCCACATGCAGAAGAATGAAAGTGGATCATTTCCTTGCACTACACACAAAAATACACTCAGTATGGATGAAAGACCTCAGTGTGAGACAGGAATCCATCAAAATCCTTGAGGATAACACAGGCAGCAACCTCTTCCACCTCAACCACAGCAACTTCTTAGAAATATCACCAAAGGCAAAGGCAAGGGAAGCAAGGGGGGAAAATGAACCATTGAGACTTCATCAAGATAAAAAGCTTTTGCCCAGCAAAAGAAACAGTCAACAAAACCAAAAGACAACAGACAGAATGGGAGAAGATAATTGCAAATGACATATATCAGATAAAGGGCTAGTATCCAAAATCTATAAAGAACTTATCAAACTCAACATCCAAAGAATAATAATCCAATCAAGAAATGGGCAGAAGACATGAACAGACAATTCTCCAAAGAAGATATCCAATGGCCAACAGACACATGAAAAAGTCTCAACATCCCTCAGCATCAAGGAAATACAAATTAAAACCACAGTGAGATACTACCTTACACCAGTCAGAATGGCTAAAATTAACAAGTCAGGAAACAACAGATGTTGGCAAGGATGCAGGGAAAGGGGAACCCTCCTACACTGTTGGTGGGCATGTAAGCTTGTGCAGCCACTCTGGAAAACAGTATGGAGATTCCTCAAAAAGTTGAAAATAGAGCTACCCCCTATGACCCCGAATCTCACTACTGTGTATTTACCCTAAAGATACAAATGTAGTGATCCAAAGGGGCATGTGCACCTGAATGTTTATAGCAGCAATGTCCAAAAGAGCCAAACCATGAAAAGAACCTAGATGTCCATCAACAGATGAATGGATAAAGAAGTGGAATACACACACACACACACACACACACACACACACACACACGAATACTATGCAGCCATCAAAAAGAATGAAATCCTGCCATTTTCAATGACATGGATGGAACTGGAGGGTATCATGCTGAGTGAAATAAGTTAATCAGAGAAAGGTAATTATCATATGATCTCTCTGATATGAGGAATTTGAGAGGCAGGACGTGGTTCATGGAGGGAAGGAAAAATGAAACTAGATGGGATGGAAGGGAGACAAACTATAAGAGACTCTTAATCTCAGGAAACAAACTGAGGGTTGTTGAGGGGTAGAGGGGAGGGAGGGTGGCTGGGTTATGGGAAAATAAAATAATAAAATAAAGTATTAATAATAATTAAAGAAAGAAGAAAAATATAGGGAGAGAGGGAAGGAAGGAAAGAAAGAAAGAAGAAAAGAAGGAAGGAAAGAAAGAGAGAGAGAGAGAGAACGAAAGAAAGAAAGAAAGAAAAGAAGGAAGGGAAGAGTTGGCCTTCAAGTAGAGATTTATCACAATTAGAGTTATCTGTGACTCTTAGGCAAGTCACTTGACCTTTCTGAATTAGACTTTCTTTAGTTGTAATAGATAATAAGTTTTATAACATGCAATATATTAAAGTTCAGTGATTTAAAACCATGGTTTCAGTGTCCAGGCCTCACCTCAGATCAATTAAATCAGAATTTCTAAAGAGTAGAACCTAGGTATAAGTATTTTAACAGTATGCAAGTAATTTAAATGTGCAACCAGAGATTGAGAACACTGAAACAGATGATTCTTAATATATGGTTTATGTCTAAAATTCGAGATACCAGATAGTAGTTACATCCTAGAAACAATAACTCAGGGTGGTATTGTTAGAATTTAAAGGGGTTAATGAAAACAGTATGTTCTGAATAGAAGTTATAATAGTCTAGTTCGGGTAATTATTTGTTAGACTGAGTGAAACCTAGTGAAAATACTTTTGAGATATAAGCTGGTATTGATAATCAACTTGAAGATGATTCTTTAGACAGATTAGTTTAATTCACTTATTCAATAAATGTTTTTGACCATCTACTGTAGGCAAACCCTTGCTGGGCATCATAGTAGGAACAGAAATAAATTAGACATGAATCTTACCTACAAGGAATTTAACATTTGGTAGAAATGCGTTATGAGATCATGACATGCTAACATTTCTTCCGATGACATTTGAAAAGACCTCAGGGAGGGAAGGAAGTGTTCCTATTTGAATTGAGCCTCAGCCTGTAAGAACAGGTGGAGACACATGTGTAAGTGGAACTCAGGCTTTGGGAGATGGGTAGAAGATCAATCAAAACAGAAGTGTTTAATTAATGTTTTTCACCTTTTCCCCAGCAGAACTGAAGTTTGCAAGTTGCCCTATGCTGTTTTATAATATCATATCCTTAGTTAAGCAATTTACATGATCCGTGATGCCCTTTCTTCTTTTTCATCTTTAAGAGTCAACTAAGGCTACCTCTTCCAGGAAACCTTCCCATCTTGCTTGATTTGGTCTGTCTACCATACATCCTTGTACTTGTCTCTGCCATGACATTCACAACATAATATCCCAACCAGGTTGATTTCTTCAAAGTAGGAACTTTATTCCAAACTTTCATTTATAGGTTTGTGCCTATTACATGACCTAGTTCAAAACAGGCCACAAATAACTGTTAGATTGAATTGTAAAAATTAAATAATTTTTAACATAATAAATTATCATGATAATGCCTAGTTGGTTTCTCTAATGTGATTTGGGAGGGGTGCAATATTTAACACACCACCAAATTTTAAGTTCTTTATAGGTATGATTCTTGTCCTTACTTTGACCTACAAAGAGCCGTGTGATTTATCTCCTCAATTTTGCCCTCTTAGTGTTTAATACCCTTCTCCTCAATTTTCACTCTGTTCTCTCCACACTGTTCTCCTCTATCCTTCTTTAGGATATGAAGTCTGGTCCCTTCTTAGGATCTTTGCAGTTCTATTTCCTAAAACATTCTTCCTTGTAAAATGGCTTACTCTTTCCCATTATTCTCTTTTTTGAAAATACTATTTGTGCATGTTTTCCAGCTTTATTGAGGTATGATTGAAAAATAAAAATGATATGTATTTAGGTCATACAATGTGATTTTTTTGAGATACACAATATGGTGATATAGCATACAAATACATTCTGGAACTTGTAGCACAATCAAACTAGTTAACACGTCCACCATTTCTTTTGCATGTGTGAGAACTCCTGAAATCTACTCACTTAGAAAATTTCAAGTATACAATACCATATTATTAATTATAATTGCCATGCAGAACATTAGATCCCCAGAATATATTCATCTTATACCTGGAAGTTTGTATCTTTGGACCAACATCTCCCCAGCTCCCCCACTCTCCTGCCATTTTTGTAAACAACATACAATATAAATAAATAAGTTGAATAAATAAGTAGTATATATAATAATAGATACAATAAATACAAATATTTTTGTTTCTTTTTGAACCCCTCTTTTTAAAAATGAAATAGATTTTGGGGGCACCTGAGTGACTGATTAGGCTAAGCAACTGACTTTAGCTCAGGTCATGATGTCAGAGTCTTAGGATCAAGCCCTGTTTTGGACTCCCAGCTCAGCAGGGAGTCTGCTTGTCCCCTTTCCTTTGTCCTTCCCCTGCTCATTCTCTCTCTGTATATATCAGATAAATAACTAAAACTTTTTAAAAAATGAAATAGGTTTTTGAGAGTCTAGGTTTGGCATCCCTGTTTTTTTAATGAATATCTGTGCCTGTGATATTTAGGAAATGAATAGCATCTGGTTAGGAATAAAAATGGGATGAGGAGGAGGGAGAGATATGGTTGATAACCTTTAGAATTCCCTCCCACCACTGACAGCACCATGGAATGTTTTCAGTCAGGGTTCATGCTACATTGTTTTAGAATATCTTTTAAAATTACCATTGTCAGATGCCTGGATGGCTCAATAGGTCAAGCATCCAACTCTTGGTTTCAGTTCTGGTCATGATCTCAGGGTCCTGGAATCCAGCCCTCTGTCAGACAGCATGCTCAATGGGGAGTCTTCTTGAGGATTCTCTCCCTTTCCTTCTGTCCCTCCCCCACCCCACATGCTTTCCTTCTCTCACTTTCTCTCAAATAAATAAATAAGTACGTACTAAATAAATAAATAAATAAATAAATAAATAAATAAAATTACCATTGTATCCTGCATTTCTGGAGTATTTAAAGCTCTTCAATGATATTCATATATTAATATTTTTGAGTCTACACATATTCTGTAGAATTGTAGGGCAGTTCTTTAAGTACAAGACAATGAGATTCAGAGAAAGTAACAACTTGCCAAAGGTCACTTTACAAGTAAATGGATAGAAACAGGAATTCGTATTTCATTCAGGCAGTAACACCCTTAGGTAATTTTGTAGAACTGCATCCCATCAATATTAAAACTTGCCCATACTGGTCATTTATTACACAGTCCTATGAAATGTGTAATATGTTCCATATAATACAACTAATGTATGATAGACTTAAGACTTTGAAGAAGGGCTCGATAGAGAGGCAGAAAATCTTCATTTATTATGCTGAATTGCCATTGCAAATTTACTCCATATCATTACAAAAGGTTTTTAAAAATTAAACTCACAGCTAATGCCGCCTTGAAAATCTGGCATTTGTCCATGAACAGACTTGCTATTAGCTCAGCTCTGGCTCATTAAACATACTGAATTTGAAGCAAATTATTTAAGATGCAACATGTGTGAAACCAGTATATTGATTAAGCATGACTCATGACATAACCAAAATGCAACTTTATTTTATCTCTCATTGTTCCTTTACAATATTTAGGAGCAGATCTTTTTTTGGCCCTGAGAAAAAAATCCTCCAGGTTCATGACTTTTATGTTCCCTTTTTGGTAAGAGAAAAATCTCACTTTAAGTCACAAAGCAATCTCCGATCAGAAATTAGAATACTTAATACAAGTCTAATAAAAAATTTTAACTTAATTTAGCATTGAAGTCTCTTCTGTTCCCCAGTTGTAGACTATATCAACTCAAAACCTATGGTAAGAAAGGGAATTTTCTATTTCTCTGCCATTGCAATGGCCACTATTCAATTCACATAAATATATTCTGTTGGAACAGTAGACACCCAAATCTATTGAATTGGCTTCAGTGAACCTCATTCATCTTGGGATAAGCTCTTTGAAACTAGATAAGCTCTTTGAAATTTCTCCTGACATGGCCTGTCACTATTACTCAGGGAAAGATTTAGAAAGATGTTGATTTTTCTTGCTGCTCTTCCTCTAGCTGATGATCCCAGAGAAATTATAAGGAACAATTATAATTAATTCTTCAGTTAGTTCTTTTCATTTATGCCTTACAGAGTTGGCTTTGTGAATTTGATGCATTACATTCTTTTAAATTTGGGCTAGTATGTTAGAAAATTGTAAGGGTTGTTTGACAATGGTTACTTTCAAGATTAATGTACATAAAAGATACAGAAATACAGATTTATAGGGGTGCATGCACTCCAAAGATTATAACAGCATTATCAACAATCACAAAACTGTGGAAAGAGCCCAAATGTGGATCAACTGATGAATGGGTAAAGAAGATGTGGTGTGTGTGTATATATGTATGTATATGGATATGTATACATATCTATATGAAATGGAATATTACTCAGCCATCAAAACGAACAGAATCTTGCCATTTGCAATGCTATGAATGGAATTAGAGAGTATTATGCTAAGAAAAATAAGTCAGTCAGAGAAAGAGAAATATCATGTGATTTTAATCACATGTGGAACTTAAGGAACAAAAGAGATGAATATATGGGAAGGAAAAAAAAGAGAGAGACAGAGAGGGAAGCAAACCATAAGAGACACTTAACTATTGAGAACAAACTGAGGGTTGATGGAAGGAAAGGGCTGAGGATTGGGCTAAATGGGTGATGGGTATTAAGGAGTACACTTATGATGAGCACTGGGTGTTTTATATATAAGTGTTATAATGAGTACTGATGTTATATATAAATTTTATTCCTGAAACCAGTTATATATGTTAACATATATATATGTTAACTAACTAAAGTTTAAATACAAAATTGAAACAAACAAAAGACTAATGTATGAAATGACAAGACTAAGATAAAATGTTAGGCGATTTTAAGACTAATTTTGATCTAGTAATATATTTTAAGATTTTCTATAAAATAAATATTTTGGAAAGTCTAATAAGGTTGAGCTTCTTGGATACGTAGATCAAAGTTTTCCAATAAATTTGGAAAGCTTTCTGTCATTATTTCTTTGAATATTTTATCTGCTCCTTTCTCTGACTCCTCTCCTTCTGGTACTCTCGTTACTACATGCTGGAGAGCTTAAGAATGCCCCATGTTTTCCTGAGGCTTTGTTGATTTTTCTTCATTCCTCTTTTTCTCTGTGTTTTTTTGGATTACATAATCTCTATAGATCTATCTAAAATCTTTGCTGTCTTCTGCTGGATCAATTCTACCACTGAGCCTTCCAATAAACTTCTATTTTGATTACATGGGTTTTTCAACTCCAAAATTTACATTTGGTTCTTTTTTCTATAATTTCTATCTCTTTTTTGATGTTAGTTATTTGATATTGCCATCATACTTTCTTTTACTTTAATCATGGTTTCTTTTAATTTTTGAGCATATTTCTGACTCCTTTAAGTCTGTTCAATTTGACATTTAATAAATCAGAGTAAGACAAAGGATTTCATTCATATGTGGAATCTAAAAAAATAAATAAACAAATAAACAAACAGAAATGGACTCTTAAATACAGAGAACAAATTGATGGTTGCCAGAGGGGAGAAAGGTGGGGAGATACGTGATAAAGATACAGGGGATTAAGAGATACAACTTACAGTTATAAAATAAATAGGTCATGGAGATGAAAAGTACAGCATAGGGAATATAGTCAGTAAATACTGTGGTAACATTGTTTGGTGACAGATAGTGACTACATTTATTGTGGTGAGCATTGAGTAATGTATAGAATTTTTGCATCAGTAGGTTATATACCCGAAACTAATACCACATTGTATGTTAATTATACTTCAATTTAAAAAAACCTGACATTTGAATGTTCTCACAAGCACTTTTCATAACCTTTTTTTTTTCCTGGTGTATGGGTCGCACTTTTCCAGTATAACCACCTTGTCTCCTGTGTGTGTGTGAGTGTAACATTTTGAATTATATATTGTAGAAATTCTAGGCACTTTCTCTCTCTTCCCAGGGCTTATTATTATTTTCTTGCTTGTTTGCTGATTTCACCTGAGTTATTTTAATGACATCTGTCCTCCCCCAACCTCAGACCCCCATCACACACCCAGTGTGAAGTCTCTGAGTTTCCTCTTCAGGGGACATAGACTTGAGTTCCCCTAAGATGACAGTGATTACAGTGGAGCTCGCTCTTTTCCTGATCACACACAGCTGTTAGCTCCATTAATTACTTACTAATTGCTCTATTGTTTTCAACAATGCCTTGAGACATAAATTCCTTTATATACAAATCCAGTCAAATTTAGACTTCTTTCAGGGGATAGTTCCTGAGGTCCTTCACTGATATTTGTTGGGGGTTCTTCCCAGCTGTCACTGTCCTCGTTTCTCTCCACTAAAATGAGGACAACCCCAGGTAGCCTTTATCACCAACATATCTACAGATCTCCTCTCAGTTGCCTTTCACCACAATTTTTACTGCTTTTCAGAGTGACTTTAGACCTGAAGTTCTCTGTACTTCACTGCCATCGAAATCAATTCCTTGGGGGGTAGAGATGAGATTAGAGCTCTGTTCTCTGGCCTGCCTCTCCCCATGGGCAAAGTATCTGATGCATGGGTCTGGTCTTAGAGGTGGGGGCAATGGCCCACTTCTCTGTGACTGAGACTCCACGCTGAGGTGCTGAATATTCTACTGATGCAAGATGGCGATGGCAGAAGTCCCAGATCTCCCCAGCTTGCCACTCTCACTGAGGAATGCCCACCTTCAGATTCCACTCTTTGAGAATCCTCACAATTTTTCTGTAAATCCACAACTGTTCTGCAAAATATAGTTCCATTGTTAAATACACTTAAAAAAAAATGCACATCCTCAGTAAATTCTCATACATGAACCTTCTGAAGCACCTCTTTAAGTGAATGGTGTAGGGACATGTATTTGGGAGGCTGATGAAAGTAACATTTCTATGGAAGAAAACAAAACCAGAAACAAACCGAAGCATTTACAGCTTTACCAGCTTTTTCTGGGAGCTGTTTCAGTGTGGATATCCATTCTTGTTTTTACGCTAGGCACATAATCAATAATCTAGGACAAGAATATTAAAAACATTATATCAAAAGCAACATTAGTCCTTACCATTCTAACTTATCTATCTATCTATCTATTTATTTATTTTCCTTTGCTTTTCCTACTTCCATATTTAAATAGTGACCTACTTGTACTTTGACTTCTTAGTCCTGTTTCCCAGCTGTGAAATTATTTTCACACATTAATCAGGGCTAGAAAGGGGGTAGGAAGTCTTTTAGAAAAGACTAAGCAAATGCATCTGCACATTTATGAAACCATTGTGAGAGAAGAGAGAAATAGGTTTTCTGGGTTTTAACAAATAGCAATTGTGGCTCCAGGGAGGAAGGAGAACCACAGGCTCTTTTCTCCTGTGTATAAACCACAATTGACAAGTACTTTGTTTTACTCATAGGGTCTAGGTGTCTTTTCCAAGGATAAGCCCTTATTCATGGTATTTTTTGGAAGAACATTCCAGTCTCCTTTAATGACTGAACTAATCTTCCATTTAGGACACTCTCTTGCTCATGGAAACACTGAAATTTAATGGCTGTGCTAACTGCTTTGCTTGCTTTTGCTCATCTTAGATTGGTCTGAAGAATATCTCAGAAGATTCTTCCAAAAGCACATCTTACAGAAGTCAAGTCAAAAAAGGTTTAATTGTTAATGAGTACCAGTTACTCTGTTAACTTTAACGTGGTCCCATCGTAGGTCCAGAAATTATATTTTTCAATGAAGTTACCATGAAGGAAACAAAATATATATATAGAAGAATTTTTATTATTTTATTATTATAGCTATTATCTTTCTGGTACTCATTTATTAAATATTGGGTGTTGCTTGTATTTTTTTTTAAAAGATTTTATTTATTTATTTGACAGAGAGAGAGAGAGAGAGAGAGATATCACAGGTAGGCAGAGGCAGGCAGAGAGAGAAGGGGAAGCAGGCTCCCCACTGAGCAAAAAGCCTGATATGGGGCTCAATCCCACAACCCTGAGATCATGACCTGAGCCAAAGGCAGAGACTTAACCCTCTGAGCCACCCAGGTGCCCCAAGGTGCTGCTTGTCTTATTAACAGGAGTGTTATTAGTTTTGTCAAAGCTGTGAAGACATCTGAAGGCATTTTATTCTTCTAAAAAGAAACTATGTGAAAAGTTGTGGAATTTAAGAAATACTTTGCAATTTATTTATTTACTTATTCATTTATTTGAGAGAGAGAGAGACACAGTGAGAGAGGGAACACAAGCAGGGAGAGTGAGAGAGGGAGAAGCAGGCTTCCTGCTAAGCAGGGAGCCCCATGAGGGCCTTGATCCCAAGACCCTGGGATAAATGACCTGAGTCGAAGTTAGATGCTTAACCACTGAGCCACCCAGGCACCACAACTTTGCAATTTCTAAAGTCATTTTTCCTCCCTAAAATGTCCATTTCAACTTTATAACAACAGCATTAAGAGAACTAGCTTGGAAGACCTTATATTATATAATGGAAGAATTCTAGGCTAAGAAAGGCTTTATTTTTTATTTTTATTTTTTTTAAAGATTTTATTTATTTGACAGAGAGAAACACAGTGAGAGAGGGAACACAAACAGAGGGAGTGAGAGAGGGAGAAGCAGGCTTCCCGTCAAGCAGGGAGCCTGATGTGGGGCTTGATCCCGGGTCTCCAGGATCATGACCTGAGCTGAAGGCAGTCGCTTAACCAACTGAGCCACCTAGGCGCCCTAAGAAAGGTTTTAAAGGTCATTTAATTCAATCCTTTCATTATATTTTTTCATGCCAAATTTTTTTCATTTTCCTTTGAAAACAGTACCAGACTACCAAATGTTGCAAAAATGAAATTCTTACATACCTTTTATTCACCTTCCATAAATACAAACACCTTATACAACCACAGTATAATTTCAAAACTGGGAAATTAAATGTTATATAATACTGTCAACTGATTTATAGACCTTATTCAAATTTTGCCAGTTGATTCATTGATGTCCTTTTCCTGGTCTAGGAACCAGTCCAGGATCACACCATTTGTTTTCTTGTCTCCTAAATTTCCTCAAACTGGGAACAGATCTTTGGTTTCTTTGTCCTTCATGACGCCGACTTTTTTTTTTTTTTTAATTACACCGGTTCTTCATTTTTTTTAGACTGTTCTTCAATTGCAACCCTTTCATTTTCAAGTTTAGGCAACCAAGCATGAGGATTCCTTGAGTTTTCACAGCAGATTAGCAGCCGACTTAAACACACATAGAAGGCTGCGAATTGTATGGAAGTTTTCCCAAGACTCCAAATGGCATGTCTATGCTAGAAGGGTAAGGACCGACAGAAGGGAACAGTGAATTTATACAACAGGTATAATAGATGCAATCATTACATCTGTAGTATATTACTGATTATCTATGAAGTTTTAGATTTGGTGCTAAGCCATTGGACTTATAACACTGTTCAAAAACCAAAATGGTCCCAAGTCCACAGTTCGAGCTCCTTTTTTGTATCACCCACCACTTTGTCTTGTTTTGGAGGTTGTGGAAGTGTGTGTCCACAACATATTTAGAACATGGTTAGTAGCAAAGTGCTCTTTCAAATGAGTTATACAAAAATATTGGCTTTAGAATGAATATTATAGAATATCAGGGAAACAGAGCAAAGCATAGCCACTGATAGGAGAAACCTCTTAAATACACATGCCATCATCATCATTGGGAGAGTCAGATGATTGATGGATCGTAGACGGATAGATAGAAGATATTTTTATTTATCTCTAAGATCTATCTATCTATCCTCTTTTAAATTGTTTTTATTTATTTTTATTTTTCCCGTGTTTCAAGATCCATTGTTTATGCCCCACACCCAGTGCTCCATGATCTATCTATCCTTTTACGCACAACCCCACACCATTCCCTCTACTGCCCTTCTGGCGTCTCTCCTGGGCCCAGATACATTGACCGTGCTCCCGGTTAGATCAAGGTGCCAGTTCACAGAGACTAGGGGCAAACAGGAGGAAAAGACGCTGGCAAAAGTCCTGGCTGCAGAGGGAATCTGGACTCCCGGTGGAGAGGACAGAAGGGGAACAAAGCGAAAAGAGGGGAGCAGGAGGGAAAAGGTCCCTGGCGCTCGCAGCCCGCTCTCAGACCGCAGCCCAGCCGAGGGGAGAGCGGGGCGCCGAGAGGGACCGGCGGGCGCTGGGAGTTGGCCGGCGACTACGCGGGAACCCGGAGACCCGGGCTCCAGTCCACGTGGCGGCGCCTGGCTCCGCGCGCCCCCGCCTCCCGCCCCGCGCCGCCTCCGCCCGCCCCTTCGGCAGCCCAACTTGGCTGGAGTTGGGGTCCTGAGCGCCTGCCCCCACAGCCGGCCCGCACCGAGCCCCGCGCCGCCGCTGCCGCTCCGGCAGCCTCTTCGCTCCCGCGGTAGGAAAAGTGGGCGCAGGGCGGCGGCTCCCTCCTCCGCCTGCGCTGAGCGCGCTCCTCGCCCGCCCCGGGCGCCTGCGGGGCTGCTTCTGCGGTGTCCCGCTGTCCCAGGGCCCCGCCGGGGGGAGCCCGCACTTACCGCCGCGGGGCCCAGTGCGGTCACTCCCTCCGCTCCCGGAGCGCCTCCGCAGCACAGCGGGGAACTGGAGCGAGCAAGAGTGGAAGCCCGAGGGTACTTTGAGCAGCGGGACCCTGGAACTCCTCCGCAAGAGTAACAAACCTACGGGCGTTGTGGTTGGAGGAGCTGAGCTGGCGGTCAGCACGTTGGAGGTGGCAAGGAACTCCGCACACAAAGGCTAACCACCACAGTGTCTTGAGTGGAGAAGAGGTAACGGGGAGCGGTCGCAGAGGTGAGGGTAAGGCGAGAAGGGAGGAAGCACTAAAGTGTGTTGAAGAGTCAGGTGAACAGGGGCATAGGAGGCTTCTAACTTGGGAACTGCCCAACTTCCCCAAGAACTGTATCACCTTTTATCCCTCCGGGACCTCCGTCTTCTCTAAGCCCCAACCATGAAAGAAACTTCCAAACTAGCAGGTAAATCCTACACCCTGTCACAATGGTCTGTGGGGTTGAAGACCAGGCTGAGTGGGTTTGTTAGTTAGTATCTGGGATGTGGAATTGACAGGGTTAACTTTTAGGGCAGTCTCACACTGTCTGGAATGGTTTCCCCTTTACTTGTGGCAGACTTAACTGATGGCTCCAGGAAGTCTGAGATGACAGATTAGTAAGGTAATTTAAAGTGGATGAGAATTGCAGTGGACAGTCCTTGTCCTTTGTGCAGTCTGTCTCTCTGGGCACTCAGGAGATGCAAGTTAGAGAGAGAGCCTGTACTACTTTCTAAGGGCCTGTGTGTGTGTGTGTGTGTGTGTGTGTGTGTGTGTGTGTTTAGAGCTGGGGCTTTGCAGTTTGGGAAGTATTGATTGTTCTCCGGTGTGATCCAGTCCTGGAAACATCAAGACCCCAGTGGCAGCAGCCCCCTTTTGTCCCCCACTATTTGCCCTCCTCCAGTGAGGAGCACAAATAAAGTCTTACCCCTTCCTTATGAGGTGAAGGGATTGATTGTTAGATTACACAAGATTGACATTGAGGACAGCAGGTGTGGGGGCTTCAGCTGCACACAGAGAGGCTTGTAGGGATGCATGTCATGATTTTTGGCCATGCCAGAGGAGGTTTTAGAATTTGGGGAACCTGTCTGCAGCCCTTCAGTGTTGGAGCTGTCAATTTAAAGTGAACCTGGAAACTCTCCTTGGCAGAAATGGTAAAACAGCAGCTTTGGTGATTATGATTAAAGACCATTTAAAAAGCATGTGAAAGTTCTCTAGACTACCATAAAGCAGACATTGAGAACATTATGAACAATGGCAGGCAAGAAATAAACATAAATAAGTGGGGAGATTCAGTCAGGAAATTGAGAGTTTCTTCTTTGAAATATTCATGGATTATCCAGTTTAGCACATTTTACCATGACTTCATTTATAGTAAGATTGTGAGAAAACTTCCCACTCTAGTTATGCTCATTGTGAGTTTCTGACATAGAAATTCTGAGTATTTTAAGATAAAAGTCTGTTCAGTAGGCATGAACATAGGTTTAGAATATATTGATACAAATAACAATAACAGCAATTCATATTCCTAGTCCTGTCCTGAGAGCATCCAGACTGCTCTAAAATTTAACCTTGAGGACATAGGTTCTGGTCCCTATGTTGTTTATAGACACATTTTCTTAAACAACTGAAGCAGAGATTATTTCTATGGAGCTCCTGGAGACCTTTGCCCTTACTCCCTACTTTAATAATCACATTTTTAATATTATTGCCGCTAAAATTATTCATTCCATTTAAATTTGAAGTTTCTAAAACATTTTTACTTCTTCAAGCAGTTAGCTCATAATTTCTGACTGTAAAAGGAAGTTTCAAACACATCAACTATGTAGGTACCATGAAGCAAAGGACTTCGGACTAGAAATACATACTGTTACCCAAGCTGCAAATTATCCCTTAGCTGATCTTAAAAGATTTTGAGCAGAATGAGATAGGGGAAAATGCATTTTTGGCAAACCAGATATTTGTTCATTTAAGAAATTACTAAAATATATATTGCCAGATAGTGTATGGGAGTGGGGGATGTGTGTTGCAAGCATGGTCATATGTTTATGCTTATAAGTTGTATAGGGAGAGTGTGAATCAAATTTTGGATGGGTGACCTGCAGCAGGTCTAGAGGGTTATTTATTGTAGTAATAAGGGTGGTGACTGATAAGGTATGAGCCCTCAAAGTCTACTGACTAGTGAGCTTTCTCTCTTGACTGAAGTACTTCATTTTTTAATCTTAACACCCCACACATACACACCCCATAACCTTCTCTCTCTCTTTCTGTCCTCAGAGACAGAGCTAATCAATTTTATATAGCCAGATATATCTGTTTCAGATCATGGAGAAGGGAAAGTTACTATTTTTGTAAACTGGAGTGTGTAGAATCAGAGGAAACTTCTCCGATGGAGGCAGCTTAATGAATGAAAAATGAGTGGAGATTTGCGTGCTAGCCCTCTTTATTTGTCATGTACCTTTGGCAAGCCGATGTAATCATCTGAGTTTAGATTTCTTCATCTGTAAAGTGAGGTCAGTGTTAATCAGAATCAATTGACAGAATGACAGATCTTGGTGCACATGAAAGGACCCTGTTGTGTGAAAGTCCGGTATGTGTGTGCCATTCCCAACGCCTTTTTTTTTTCTCTCTGATCAGCAGTAAAGGGAATCGTTCATCAACCCCAAATGTGAAGACAACATCCGAAATTCATGATTTTCCACTTTGACTCTCCCCCAGAAAGAAGTGGCACACAGGCATCACACATCCTTTGAACCTGTCCGATCTTTAGCTAAAAGCCTGAACTAAAGGTATGATGATGAGAGATTGTCCACATAACTTCTCAAGAATTCTGAGTGGTTTCCTGGCCTCCTTCCCCTCTCATTCTTGCCTCCTTTCTGTGCACGTGGCTGATGCTCTTGAGACAGCCATTGCAGGATGGAACTTTGGCCTTGCACATGACTAGACCTTTCTTTATTCTGTGTGTGTGAGAGAGAGACAGAGAGAGAGAAGAGAAAGAGGGAGAGAGAGAGAGTGACTGAGAGAGAATGAGGTCAGAGGAATTTCCGAGATTTTGAGCCATTGTTTAAATTCAGGCACTGACATTTGCAGCCTTGTCATCCAGGGCAAACTTTCCTGATGGGAAACTTTGTAAGATTTGGATCAAATGATGGGCGTCCTGTTGCATTCAGGAGCCTGAGCTCAGATAATTTGTCAGAAGCAAGAACGTATTGCACAACTCATTTTATACATGATCTAACTTTATATGACTATATTCTCTGCCTTGTGGGGTGTGTTGGGTGTATTATTCTTTCCTCCACCAAGTTTCAAAATGCTAACCAGCCCTAGCTCATTAATGCCTATGAAATTCTTGTTGGGTAGGTGGTAAGCATTAATATCTTTTCCTCACATTTTTATGCTGAATGTGATTTAAATGTTTCAGTTTCCTACCCCCTGTCTCTTTCTCACTGGCATCATTGCTCATAGACAGCCATCTGCATACATAACTTATATCATTATGATGGTATTAATGTTGCATTTATCAAATTGCCATGACTGTCTGATTATCTGACATGAATGTTTTCTCCTTCGGTTATTTTTAGACCTGGATGTGGCAACACTAGCTTAGCGCCTAAACCAGGCCAGTATTTTTTTTTTTTTTTAAGATTTGATTTATTTATTTGAGAGAGAGAGAGAGAGCGTGCACAAGCAAGGGGAGCAGCAGGCAGAGGGAGAAGCAAACTCCTCACTGAGCAGGGAGCCCGACATAGGGCTTGATCCCAGGACCCTGGGATCATGACCTGAGCTAAAGGCAGATGCTTAACTGACCGAGCCACCCAGGCGCCCCTAAACCGGGCCAGTATTTTTTTGTTGTTGTTGCTGTTGTAAAATGTCATATATTCATTTTTAAAAATGTCACAATAATCTTGTAAGGGTTGAACGATCACTCCCATGACATTAAACAGGAAACCAAGGTTCAGAAAGAGTAAGTTACCTGTTCAGGCTCTTAGGCGAGTATCAGGGACAGAGCAGAGTTTGTAGACTTTTTGGATCTGACTCCCAAATCTATGCTTGCCTTGTAGATTTTAAGGTAGGACGTAGAAATCAAACCAGTTGACATTGGTTTAGAATTATTCCTCATGAATGGATGTCTGAGGAGGTTGGGAATAGGCACGTCCTGGTACCAATGGTCCATCTCCTTGAGTAAAAGGAATGCTTTTAATACATACCCATCTAGTTTCACTCCTGAGCTCCAATAGTGATTACATTGTTCTCACACTCTCCTCTTCATCTTTCGAGAGCCTTAAGAGCAACATTTGAGTGATTCACTGAGCACAAATTCACGTGAAAATTTTGAGATCTAGTCTTACTCCATACATTTCTGAGTCACCAAAAATTTTGGTTTTAATTTGACGTGGTTGTGAAAACCAGGGTTGGTGATCTCTTTTTTTAAAAAAAAATATTTTATTTATTTATTTGACAGAGAGAGAGAGATCACAAGGAGTCAGAGAGGTAGGCAGAGAGAGAGAGAGGAGGAAGCAGGCTCCATGCTGAGCAGAGAGCCTGACACGGGCCTTGATCCCAGGCACCCCAGGCGTGGTGATCACTGATATACATTTAAGTTTTCATACAACTGGCTTTCTTTAACAAACTTACAGTCCTCCTTTGCTGATCAGGGCTCAGGTCCTGATTGTGAAGGCAAATACATTGTGACATGGGAAGCAAGATGCTGTAGAGGAAGAAATTGGAAGATGTGAGGGCAGATGGGCTAGTTTGAACCTTTAAAGTAGGGAGACTATCTGCTTTCTGCTTTCTGAGGACATATAGTCTGTTATTTCTCTGAAGCTCTACTCAGGTCCGATGCAACGTTTTCGTGTCTTCAATTTGAGTGTTGAGCTCCTTGTGTTTGTAAGTAAAGTTTTGGAGACACAAAGTTGACACATTGATCTACATCTTTGACTTGGGAGTGAGCAAACCTACTATTTCACATGATTTGGTATTTCCCTGTTGTTCACGTACATATGTGTTTGCATAAATCCCTGAAGTTTGAAACCCACTGTTTAAATCAGGTACTGGTTTTGGTGTTAAGATATAAAGACGCAGTAGTTTGTTTTCTATCACCTTTGTGGGGAAAACACAGCCTCTTCAGCTACGAAACATAATCTAAGAATAGAAATTACACCCCATTTTGGGATTTGCTGGTACCTTCAATAAAAGATCCTTAAATATTGACTCTGGGAGAAGGGAGGTGAGTGGAAGGATGGGTTAAAAAGTGATGGGGATTAAGGAAGGCACTTGTGATGAGCACCAGGTGTTTGGAACTGATGAATCACTGTATTGTACACCTGAAACTAACATTGTACTCTATGTTAACTAAGTGGCATTCAAACAAAAACTTTTATAAAAAGACTCTGGGGATTATTCACATTGTAAAAAAAAATATGAGTAAAAAAAAAGTATGAGTACAACAGAGTTGGACATGAAACCCTAGAATTGGGCACAAAAATATATGGAGAGTTTTCTTATTTATATGAAAAATTGCTAACATTTAAGGAGTACCATGTGCCGGTGATAGCACTAACAACATTGTACAAATAATCTTATTAACTTTTCATTCTGCAGATACCGCTGAATACCGAAGATGTTCCAGGCACTGATGAAGAGGTGTGTGTGTGACATGGTATAAAAAACAATGAACATTCATTGGAAGCTATGGAAGACATAGGTCATCTGATGTCAGAATTATTATGGGGTAAGTTGAGATGGGAACCTTCTGGTGGGGATGGTTAAGAAGCCTTATGGCAAGAGTGGTGTTAAATTGGATGATGAGTAATAGCGAGGACTTTAAAAGGGGAATTTTGAGATGCCTGTTGTCCATGATAGGCAAAAGAACTGCAGGAGCGAACATGGAGAGGAAATTCCTTGATATACATCATAAGTTTTGAATGATTATGGGAATATTAAATGCCCAATGAGAAATTGAAAATCAGTGCCCTCCCAAAAGAAGAACAAACAAAAAAAAACTCCACACCACCCTTAAAGATACGATTGCCCTTCTTTGCACATTTAAATCTCATCTTGGATGTTATAACTTCTTTTTATCCTGACTTATTTCTCAAACACAGTTCTCAAAACAAGACTGTCTTTTATTTAGTAAACTCTATCAGGGACGTCCTGAGCCAGGCTCCCCAAAATGCCACTTTGCTTTATGTCTTTAAATTTATATGGAAATTCTATGACCTTAATTTATGTGTATCTTGATTGCTGTCCCATACCTTTCGAAAGCATGAGGAGAGCACCTGTGTCTCCACAGGCAAACTGGCCAGACCCCGTCCCTGCTGTGGCCAGAGCTGAGGGCCGGGAATAGCTGTGGCTGCTGTGAGGAAGAACCGGACTCCTCGGGATATCCTGGCCACTGCAGAGTGCAGACTGCTCACATCAGATGTATGTGTAGTAGGAGAGGAACAAGTTTCCTTCATCCCTTCAAGGTTCTTCCCATTGGTTTACGAATTAAATCAACATGAGAAAGAGTAACAGGATAAAAGCAAAACCAAACCAAACCAGAGTGCACAGAAAGACACAATAATGAACTTGAGACTTCAAGAAATGACCAGGCAGGCAGATTTTACACTTTTTAGACAAAGAGAGGCTAAATCTCTGAGGAATTGACAGGACAAGAAAATGTAACTTTGGGAGCTACAGTCTGTAAGGAATTCGAAAGAGGATTTGGGCTGGAAAAGTAAAAGAGTAAAGAAGTAACAAGGGTTGTTTATAAAGCCTCCTTGGCTCAAATTTCCTATAAAGGGAAGATTCTCTTTACCTGCCATACAGAGAGGAAAATTTATCTCTTGCTTTCTGGAGACAAAGGTAGGTTGAGGGGCCAGGGCCATCAGAGTGTTCTTTTTGTGCTGGCTGTCTTATAAGTAACTTTTATTTAAAATAGCCAATAGGCCAAAGTAACACATTTGGGGGTAGCCTGCTGTTCACCCTTACCATGCATGGTTAAAAGCTTGGCAAGAAACAAAGGTGAA
The DNA here is from genome assembly GCA_004023965.1 of Spilogale gracilis. Taxonomy (NCBI): domain Eukaryota; kingdom Metazoa; phylum Chordata; class Mammalia; order Carnivora; family Mephitidae; genus Spilogale; species Spilogale gracilis. The sequence continues at coordinate 41,931 of PITA01007649.1, read as the reverse complement.
ATCTCACTATTCAAGGTTCATCCTGAAAGAACAAAGATTATTCTAAAATCCTGATGGGGATAAAAGGACCTGGTTGTTCTTGAAGGAAACCCTGCCTGTACTTTTACGTGTCCATCAAAGCCATCATGTCTCTGCTTCTGCTGAGATCTACTGAATATTTTTCTACTACCTTAGATCAGTAATGTGCCTTTTTACTATTCAAAATGCTCTACTTTTGAAGAATTTTGTCATATTTCTTCAGTTTTATTATCGTCATAGTCCTAAGAGATAAGAAGGACAGATATTATTACCTACACTTTGCACTAGATGAAGCAGAGGGATGGCTGGCTTACCAGTGTGATTTTCATGTCAGGTGTTGGAAGAAAGGGAGGCTACAACCTAGGAAACAGATTCCCATGATACCTGCACTTACTGAGGCCTTTTCCCTGTGGGCTGGGGACAGAGTTATGTTTTGGTTAAGCCTGCCTTCCTGCCCATCAGGAATTACCACTGGGATGGGGCCCGGGGTTCCTGGGGTCCAGGAGAACTAAGACAGGTGATAGGTGCTGGACATTAGAACAAGTTGTTTCGGGGTAATTGATGGGTCATCATTAACCTTATAAAGTGACCATGCAGGGTACTAATAAGATCTGCTTCAAGTCAGGTGACATTGCCTAATGATAGAAGTGTTATTTACTTATTTATTTTTGCTGACAGTTGTAAATCAGTCATCACTGGCTCCTTTTGCTTTCCTTGTGTCTGACAGTCTGGGGGCTGGAGACAAGGCAGGAGGGAGTTTGCCAAACAACTCTGTTCCTCCCAGGTGTGCTAGACCTCATATATCAGAAGCTGATTTTTAACGATAGTGATAGAAGTCACCATAGCTTTTGGGCAATCCTCTCTAAGTGCACTGCAGAATATCATCACTATGCTACTTAATTTAACCATTACAGCAACCCTGTGAAGTAGGTATAATCCCCATTCATTCAGTTGTGGAAATTTGAGGCTCAGAGTATAACTGACTGGGGTCCTTGGATAGAAATTTTCTTGAGGACACAGGAGTTCCCTGCAAGGCTCTTGGGGCTTATGCCCAAGCACAAGGGAGACAGAACAAAGGAAAGGGTCCATCGGGCTGGCTGTCGGAACAGAGGCTGAGGAAAGTTTATAAGGAGGTTGAGGAGGGAAAGGAGTGACATCTAAACATGTAGAGGTGGGGGGCACAGGAAGGGGGGAACATAGGTGCACTGGGCAGAACATGCCTCACCATGCACTACATGTCGCATTAGCATGTTAAATCTTCACCCTTGGGCGTGACTTTTAATGTTGGAATGAGGGAGAAGTTGGGGAAAGGTCAGGTCAGGCCTGGGTCCACCTGGGCCCAGACTGGTTTGTTTGGGCTTTCGCCAGTCTTCCTGTTTGAGTCACTCTTTTGGTGAACATGTTTCTTCCACTTTCCTGCAAGGTACCTCCACAAGAGGCATAGGGTTTCAGCTACCAAGAAATGCTGGATTTCAAGGTCAAGCATTGAGGGGACCCAAGTTCAGCCCTTGCTCTGTCTCAAGAGGGGTTAAGAAAGCTGCCACAAATTACCAAGTTAAAAGGTAGGTACATCAGGAATTAGAGTTTTGCTCTGACTTTGGCTGCAAAGCTCTTTCTACTGTCACACTGCCCTTGTGTATTGGGTTCATTCTGAAGTTTCTTAGAGAGGAATTCCTAAGCCAGTTCAAGTGATGGTAGGGGAACCCTTGACATGAACAGAAAAACCTAAGTCTACCTCTTTCCATGTTACTCTGTTCTCAGGGTGCTGACCTGTTTGATTCCTTTCATGATGCCCACCTGCTCCTATGAGTGACTCCCATAGCATCACTAACATGTCATCCCCAGCTTGCTCTCCAGGAAGAATGAATGTGTGGGTGGAAACTGGCATTTGATTTTTCCCTGTTGGCTACTGAACCTAGAAAGACAGATGGACAGCGTGGACGACCTGGACGTCAGGCTGCCAAGACATGTTATCAGGTAATTAGCTAAACACGCTGTGCTAAAGAGCCAAAGGTTTGATGTTTCTGGTCATCTTCCTTAACGAGAATGAGGGAAGATATGGGGACCCAAACTCATGGGTCATCTGATCCAGGGCTTTCCTGTTTCCAAAGTCAAAGGTTATCTGTTTAGTTCCTCACTTCTTTCTCTTGATAAGAATCATGGAAAAGGCTTTTGTCACCCAGGTCTGGAAAAGCTGTCTCTAATCTCCACCTGACCAGCCCTGGGGAGGTAGAGGGATTTTGAATTGAGCAGCCTTGTGTTCTCCAATGGGCAACCAAAACTACATTCAGGGGTGCTCTTCAGGCCTCCACAATGAAATAGTCTGGGGTGTTTGAAGTCAGTGTAGCCCCTAGAATTAGTATTTACTCTGTTGATGGGGGCAGGAGAATGAGCAGGGGTATTTATGTTTTAATAATCTCCTAGGTGATTCTTAGTAACACTAAAGTTTGAATAATATTTCTCTAGAGGATTCTTCTATAGGCTTCAGGGTCCATGAACTTCCTGAGATTGCCTACACATTATATGTATATGAGCATTTTTTTTTTCTGGAAAAAGTTGTTGTCCACAGCTTTTACTAACTTCTCAAAAGAATCTGAATATAGTGGTCTAAGACCCGCTGGAGCCAGTAACTAGAGGAGAGATAATCATGCATGTGTAAGATCTCAGAAAGAGGAAAGACAATGCCTTTCCCTGGAAAGCAGTCTTTCTACTGTTGAAATAAACACTTTGTAGTTTGTCTAATGGGAATCAGTTCTTGGTACCATCTTTCCTGGTTATCTGTGTAAATAAGATTTGTGTTCTGAGGGGCACCTGGGTGGCTCAGTTGGTTAAGCGACTGCCTTCGGCTCAGGTCATGATCCTGGAGAGCTGGGATCGAGTCCCACATCGGGCTCCCTGCTAGGCGGGAAGCCTGCTTCTCCCTCTCTCACTCCCCCTGCTTGTGTTCCCTCTCTGGCTGTGTTTCTCTCTGTCAAATAAATAAAATCTTAAAAAAAAAAAAAAAAAAAGATTTGTGTTCTGAGGATAAAATATGGTGTGCTTTTAAAACTCTAATACAATGATCAGTAGCTAAGACTCTGGAAACAGACTTCTTGAGTTTCAAATGCTGCTTCATCATTTACTAGCTTTCTGACTTCATGAAAATAACTGTGACTCTATGCCTCTATTTCATCATAGGTAAAAATATTCTTATAGGGTTGTTACAGTCTTAAATGGGTTTATAACCCTTAATGTAGTACCTGGTACATAATAATAAACATTAGCTGTATTATTATTAGTATTTTTAGTAGTAGTGGTAGTTGTTGTTGTCATCATTGAATTAATAACAGCACACCCTCATAAGCATGTCTAATGCCCTTCTAGCATGTGTATAATGTATATTGTCTCTCTTCTGTAATTATGCGCTCTTCTTTGTCCATTTTTATGTCTTAGAGGGCTGGGGCCATCTCTCATCTTAAAAAAAAAAGGTTTTGTTCTTTTTTCTATATATCCTTCATAGCATTTATAACTACTATTCACTCAAAGGAAATACTTACTAAATTCTTGCTGTGTGATTTTGGGTTTGTTTGAGTGTTTTTGGTTTTGGTTTTTGTTTTCTGGGGGAGTTTTTGGATCTTTTTTGGGCTACAAAAGCAAATAATATCCATGTTCTTGGGCATCAATGTGATAAAATATTGTATACCTATTAAATGTATTATAGATCTGTATTTAATGACTTAGAAAATGCGTACAGCAAAGCTAAAGGTAAAACCATAAATTTTTAAAATAGTAATATTTTAAGTTCCATGAGGGTAGAAATTTTTGTCTATTCTCTGATGTATCTTAATTATCTAACAGGGCATCTGGTACATAATAGAGACTCAGTATACTTTGTTGAGTATGTTTCTATTTTTGTAAAAGAAAAGAAAGAAACGGCGAAAAAAATGTAGAAAGATAAGACTAAAATGTTATCATTGATTATGACTATTCTATCATTTAAATTGTTTTTTTGATGTTTCTTCTGTGAATATATGCTACTTTTATGACTTAAAAAACATTTAAGCTGAACCAAAAAAGATCATGAACTTCATTATACTTAATTTGAGGCACCTAGATTTCACCAACCCCCCCCCCCCAAATTTCTAACAACTAGTGTTGGTAGACAGTATTGATGACAAAGGTGTTAAGGAGATCACTTTGGGTTTTCTTCTGCTTGCGTGATAGTGGATGAAACCAAGCCTTTTCTCATCAGTTTTTTTTTTTTCATTAGAAAAGAGACAGATATTGGGGTGCCTGGGTGGCTCAGTTGGTTAAACATCTGCCTTTGGCTCAGGTCATGATCCCAGGGTCTTGGGATTGAGCCCCACATTGATCTCCCTGCTTAGTGGGGAGTGTCAAATAAATAAATAAAATCTTAAAAAGGAGAGATGGAGGTATTTGCACCAACAAGACTATATACGATATAGTAGACTTTCTGATGACCTGTAAACCCAATAAAGAAAACATATATCTCAATTTGAATCTCAGACATTAGCTTGATCTGGATATTCATTTATGTATTTACCCACATGTACATATTCATCTATGTGCAGGCATACGCACACCCTGAGCCATATGAATACATGGTGAGTCAAGCACTCATATTCTACCTGTAACTCCTCACCCATTAAGGTGAGTCACTAGAAGGTCTTGCCTGGCCATGGAAAAGAACTTTGCTGATTAATTGTTTCATTGAAAGGCAACCTCAGATAAAGGAAGAGAGAAAGAGATGACAGACAGAGGTTAAGGTACAGAGATATGGAGAAAGAGAAAGATCCCAAAGAATATGATAGAACCAGAATGAGAGAGAAAGAAGCAGGAGGGAGTGAGAGAAGGAAAGAGGCTATGTCAAAATCATGGAGACCGGAGTCCAAAGAGTGAATCATAGGCAGAGTGAGAAACTGGGGGAAGCCAGTGACAGTGGAAAACTTGTTTTTTTTTTTTTAAAGATTTTTAAAAAAAAATTTATTTGACAGAGAGAAACACAGCCAGAGAGAGAACACAAGCAGGGGGAGCGAGAGCGGGAGAAGCAGGCTTCCCGCTGAGCAGGGAGCCCGATGTGGGGCTCAATCCCGGGTCTCCAGGATCATGACCTGAGCTGAAGGCAGTTGCTTAACCAACTGAGCCACCCAGGCGCCCCGACAGTGGAAAACTTGTAATTCACCAATGTTTTTAGAATTTCTAGAGTGAAAGTTGATCTTAACGAAACTTTCCTACTGGTAGATTTTTTTTTTCTTTTACATTTTAGTATAAGTTCTAATTTTTCTTTTCATAGATGCCATGTCTCACTGCTAAAGGACCTGAAACCTATGCCTGATTGCAGGGCGCAGGGGAAGTCAACAGCCACCTCAGTCCCTTTTTGAAGGTTTGTGCACGTGGCTTCTGATGTTACAAAGAGAAGGTATTTCAGTTTTTGGTTTATTTTTTTTCCACTTGGCTTGGAATGGATTTTACTTTTGAAACAGTGCTCACCCTTGTGGATAGATTTCTGGGCAGCCCCCAAAAGCCTCAGATCCTTCTATTAGAACTTATATTGTAATTTAGATGTCGAATAGGTCAGATCATTTTACAGGTTCATCTGAGCATAAAACTAGAATTGGTAATTTCATTTCCAATGAAAACTGTACTTTTGAGGAGATATGGGAGCACCAAAGACTTGGATGCATTTGCTTTCTTTTTTGACTCTGCAGACATTCCACAAAGGTAGGTAGTAGCTACCCAACCACATATACCTGTTCTTTATGGGGGAAAAGAAGTGATTTAGGAACTTTTTTTTCTTTGAAGAAACTGGTACAGGTCAATCACTGTGTATTTTTGCTGTCTTTAAAAGTTACATTTTGGTTAGTGGGACTGCATAAAGGATACACTCAACTAACAGTACATTTTATAAGACCTTTTTAACAGTTATTAATGTGTGACATGAGACCATCGCTCAATATATAGGGGTGGGCAAACTATGTTCCCTGGGACAAATTTGGTTTGCTGTCTGTTCTTTTATTGGAGTACAACCTCATTCATCTCTTTCCGTTTATCATCTGTAGCTGTTTTTGTGATGCATCCAGCAGGGTTAAGTAGTTCTTACAGGGACCATAGTCCTGCTGCACCTAAAATATTTTCTATTTGGCCCTTTGCAAGAAAAGCTTGAGAACCCCTGGGCTAGATCATGGGGAGGAAACTTTTGTCCATCCCCTTTATACTCATCTGTGCTGTTTTGAATTTTTTTCCCATGTGTATATATTCCCTTTGTAATAAAACTATTATAAAAAAAAACTGTGAAGGCATCTCAGGTGACTCTGCTGTGTGCTAAGATGCTTTGCTCTTGAGCTTACGTACACCGAGCAGAGGGAGCAGCCAGCCATAGATACATAAAAAATGCAATTTAGGGGGCGCCTGGGTAGCTCAGTGGGTTAAAGCCTCTGTGTTCAGCTCAGGTCATGATCTAGGGTCCTGGGATCAAGGCCCGCATCGGGTCCTCTGCTCAGCAGGGAGCCTGCTTCCTCCTCTCTCTCTGCCTGCCTCTCTGCCTATTTGTGGTCTCTCTCTGTCAAATAAATAAATAAAATCTTAAAAAAAAATGCAATTTAGAGTCCTAAGTGCATAGTAAGTATAATCAAGATTTGGGCAAAGTCCTATGAAGATCTCTGTGAAGATTCCTGTATAAGGAATTAATATTTAAACTGGCCTTTAAACAAGGTTAAGGATTTGCCAACCCAGGGACTGTTGGGAGGGGAAGGGATCTGTGTAGCCATTTTTTCCTCCCTTTTATGAGAACTAGGTCCACCTTGTGGTTCTTTGCACATTTAACAGTTGTGATCCATCATTCTTCCCTTTTAGTCTCCTCTCTGTCCATGCCATTTGAGACTCAGTCTAACAGCCCTTAAATACCATCTTTGATTTCCTTTTTCCCTTTGAGCGTCAGGTCTCTGACTGGACCAAGACTGAGCTCTCAAACCCATGTGCTCTCTCCTCTCTTCAAGTAGACTTTCACTAGCATCGTTGTGATGAACTTTCCTTTCCCCTTGGTATTTGTTATGTTGCCCCTTTTACACAAGATGAGAATGAGTGGCTCTGTCATTTTCTTGGATATGGGCCTGAACCAGAGTGGCTGTTGGGGGGCATTATGACAAGTCCATTGTCATTTTCTATTAGTGCAATACTGATAGCCTGGGAAATGTGATGATAGGTGAAAGAGAGAATGACATCATTATTATCTACAGCCACCTGTTACACACATATAAACTCAAGGAGGTGCTCTTACCTCTTGGTTTTAACATTAAACATCAGATTTAGTAGGTATTGCCAAATATTTTTACAAAGCAATTGTACCAGTTGATACTTCTACACATGGAAAAAAGATTTTCCATCTTTTTTATTTGATCTATCCTTTGATTGTGGAATTTTGTCACATATTGATTTTAATAAGTATTTCCCTGATTCCTGCTAAGGTAAGTTGTTCATTTGGATATCACTGTCTCTTTTTGCAAATTATTTGTTCAAATCTTTTGAATTTTATTCTGTTTTCCTATCTTCTTCATAGTGATTTTTGGGAGTTTTTGGTTTTTGTTACATTTGCTGTTAAATATATGTAATCTGGCTGAGTCATTTGTCATATGTGTGCGTATTTTTCTATATATGATTTGACCCTTCACTATCCTATGGTGTGTCTTTAAATGTACAGAGGTTCTTGACTGTAATATATTCCTGCATAATTATTGCTGTTCAGAATTTTTGAGGGACTGGTTTAAGAAAACCAGCCTACAGGGGTGCCTGGGTGGCTCAGTTGGTTAAGCCACTGCCTTCAGCTCGGGTCATGATCCTGGAGTCCCGGGATCGAGTTCCACATCAGGCTCCCAGCTCCACAGGGAGTTTGCTTCTCCCTCTGACCTTCTACCCTCTCATGCTCTCTCTCACTTGCTCTCTCTCAAATAAATAAATAAAATCTTTAAAAAAAAGAAAAAAAGAAAACCAGCCTACATCAAAGTCATCAAAAATGTTTTCCTGTATTTTCTTATAAACTATTATTTATCTGCCACTTTTTGATGTGTAATTCATCTTTTTTAAATTTTTAAATTATTTTTTAAGATTTTTATTTACTTATTTATTCATTGATTTGAGAGAGAGAGAGACAGTGAAAGAGGGAACACAAGCAGGGGGAGTGGTGGAGGAAGAAGCAGGCCTCCCATTGAGCAGGAAGCCCAATGTGGGGCTCGAACCCAGGACCTTGAGATCATGACCTGAGCTGAAGGCAGACACAGCTGAGCCACCCAGGCATCCTCAAGCTGTAACTCACCTTGAATAGATTTTTGTGTATAGTATAATATAAAAGTAAGGATACATACAATCGTGATTTTTCTCTATGGCTACGCAGTGGACAAAGGATTACTCACGGATAAGATCATCCTTTCCTCATTTCTCTGCGGGGTGACCTTTGTTGACTGTGTTTGCCAGTGTATTTCTGCACTCTCCACTCGGATCCATTTGTTGTTTTTTCCTTATGTTAATGTTATATGATTTTAATTGTATGGCTTTATCATAGGTCTTTATCTTGACCATCTTTACATGTTTAGCAATCTTCTATTGTATGCTAACAGCATAGAAAATAATCCAGAGAATACAAATGATTCTGCTTCCAAAAGAGAAATTTCTCTTTTCCTCTGTTAGGATCATCAATAGAGAACAGACCACCCCAGTCCTATTAGGGACTGATCTGGATTTTGTCTGTGTTTCAGATTTGGCAAGATTCAGTCTTTTTTGGCCAGCCGCTGCTACTGTGATGTGATTCTCCTTGGCGTTCAATTGAGTTTCTGGTGTTTCTGGTGTATTCACCCCTAGAAACAACTGTAAATTCAGTTTTTTGGTTTTTTTTTTTTCCCCCACAACTTTTTAGCTTAGCTTTGGTCTTCTACCCCATATAAAACTCTTCTCTCCTTTTTTTTTGTGGAGGGTTGGTGGAAATGGCTACGGATTGATGTTCATCCACCAAACCATAAACCCTTTCACTAAGCAGAAATGGCTGTTAATTACCTATCAGGTAAGGAACTGCCGCTTTCTGCCAACAGTCCAGGCTGGTCTTCAAACTGTAGCTTTGACCAGTATTGGGATATGCACCCAGGTGAATTGTGATTTAGATCTTCCGTATCAATTTGTCATGCCTCCTAGGGCTTTAGTGCGTTCCCTGCACTGGGCCTCTACCTCCTTTTCCTGGTGGGTTGTTTTCTAAGTACAGCAAGACTGCACGTTTGCATCTTTGTGTTCCTGTACATCCTCAGAATTCAGCAGATTTGTTGTGCAGCAAACTGGATATACAAATCTCTTAGAATGGAAGCAAGGAGAACAGTTAGAAGGCTCATCTAGGCTGGACGTTATGGTGGCCACAACTAGCAGGTTACTTAACAGAGATTGAGGTAAGTTAAAGTGGAAACATTTAATACAGATTTTAGTATATATAACCAGTAACCCTGGGAAATCTGGGGAGGAAGGTGGGAAAAGAAGCTAAGGAAGATAATGAACCTGTTTCCAGGTGTGGCCATTGAGCAGCCAACGGCAATATGTGTTGTGATAGGGCACAAGTTAGGGGTGCAGGATTTGGGATCGTCAGTAAGGAGGAAGAAGGTTTATTATGGTCTGCTGAACTCTGCCTCTGTTAGTACCTTGCTAGGCAGGTGAAGACCCAGTACAATAGAGGGTGTGTGTGTGTGTGTGTGTGTGTGTGTGTGTATTTATGTATGAGCAAGTGCATACATGACTTCAACTGGTCTAACTTACTCACAAGGGTGCAGTGTTCTCTGGGTTCTCTCCTCTCTGAAGGACTTTAAATAGTAATAGTCATATTACCATATAGTAATAGTCATATTAATAGTCATAGTAATAGTCATATTACCATATAGAAACTTCCGATATGGGGGATTTTCTGTTGCTTGGTTGAGTCTTGTATGCTGAATGAATGTATTGTGTGGTCACCTACAAAGTTCATCCTGAACACCAAATACAAAGCACAAGTGTTTTCCCATAAGTCCATTCTGAACAAAATTAAGGATCTGTGCTATGACCTTTCCTAGGGAGAAGTTGTGGCTCAGAGACTCAAGCAGCATTGTCATGAGCAAAGCAATCCCCAAGATTGGTGATCCCGCTGTGGTTCATTATAAACTCTTCAACTTTTCATGGTACCACAGAGATGATCTGCCACTCTTGAATCCTTGGATCATCTGACCATCCTTTTGAAGCTTTCGGAATGAGGTGTGCATTATTTGTTCAGATGGTCAAGGAAAGTATGTGACTCTAGGCTGCTGTAATCCTTAAGTGAGTTATGTCAAGGGAACTGAATTGGTGAGTACCTGAGATCCAGCCCTGATTGCTCAGCCAAGGGTATCCTGAGTCTACTACTAATGGAATCATTTTTGTGCTTTCCCCCCCTTTCTTGAAATATCCTAATGTGACTCAATTCTCAAAGACTATAAGGTGTACATGTTAATTCCATGGCAAAGAGAGCTTTTTACGTTAAAAAGTTAAATTTGGGGAATCATTCAAAGTCTTCTGCCCCACCCCCATAAACTTTCAGTCAGTCCTCTATACTAGCAAGTGTCCTGGGGCTCTTATGAAGTGAGAGGTTCATTTATTCAATCCATAATGAATTAAATGAATGAGAGGTGACGGCTGCCCCTTCACTACTGATTTTCTACTCTCACATCTTGCTTCCTCAAAGTTATCCTTTATTTCAGCATCTCAGGAAAGAACTCAAGATTAGGATTAGGTCTTGATGTGGGAGACGGAGAGGGTGCAAAAAATGCTGTCTAAAGAGCATAGAGAATGTGTGACTGATTGTTAGCTATTTGGCCAGTGCCTCACAGCAATGACCTTTAATGCTCCATTTCCATTGGAAGTTATGAGTGTGGCTAATGGAAACACCTAATTAAGAAACACTAAACCAATTCTGTAGAAAGCATGACTTTTGATTGACTTGGTAAGTTTCTATTAATAGTAATAGTCAACTGAAGGTATTAAGGCTTTTTAAGTAATGGCAGGGACTTTCACTGATGAACTTTAACAGAATCCCTAGAGGCATTATTTTCTATTTCAGAATGTATGGTGAGGTCATCCCAAGAGCTGGCACCTCTGTATCCCCAGAGTGCCTGCCAGTGAATCCCTTGCCATTCTAGCATGAGTGGTTGGATTCCAGTTCAAGTCCAGTTCTTCTGAAAACAGACTGCTGTTTTACATGCTCTTGGCATTATAGAATTCCTTGTACTGCTGACTTCAGAGCTTTACTGAAACCATCCCCACGAATGTATTAATATATTAAGTGCCAAGGTCTGGCTGACTTCATTCTTATCACATTGGCTGTTTGTGTGATACATATTCATTCTCTCTCTGTCTTTCAGTTTCTTCTAGCTATCATCTATCTTTATTTATCTATCTATCATCTTCTATCTTTCGATCAGTCTGTCTCCAGGGGCTCATTTTGATTAAAAAATGGATCTGTTCTATTCCTTTTAGAAAGGTGTTCCTCCACCAGTTTCACTTAGTTTGTGGGTTTTGGGATCCTCAGAGTCTATGAGAAGGTAACATGGAAACCAAGCCTTAGGGAAGCCAACTTGCGTTCTTGAGAAGGACATTATCTTCATGAAAAGTGATTGCAAACATCACTAAAATTATATGAGGGAGAATAAAACATCTCATTACTGTAGAGTCAGGCTTAGCCCTTTATGAGCTCCATTTAATTAATTATTAAAGGCTAGGACATTTCAAAAAATTTTATCAGCCTTCTGTTAAGGTCAAAGTGATAAGATTCACATCTAAATGTTTTAGAAATTGTGTTATTTCAAGAAGTCTCTCCTACATTTGAGGAGGCAAACTGAAATGTGAAGTGGAGGAGCTTGGACTGAGTCAGGAGACCTGCTTCTTTCTCTGTTGTTAACTGGCTCTGTGACCTCAAATATGGTGCTTAGTTTCCATAAGTAAGGAGATAAAAATACTGTTTGCGAAGTTGGTTGTGAGGGATCCACAATTTAGGGGAACGGCAGATGCGGCGAGGGCCTGACTCATTGTAGGTGTCCAGTGAATGTTTCGCTCAACATGCACATTGCTCTTTTCTAAGACATTTGTTCAGGAGGTTTCATGGAAATGCCGGTGGTCATGATTTGTGAGCACTGGTCCAGGATATTCTTGGGCTCGGGAACCATCCTCTCACCTCATCCTGGAATGTTAGAGTGTTTAGTGCTGATTTGTTCTTCATTTGTGTGGATTTTGAACAAGTCACATAACTTTTCTTGACAACATCATTCCTTCATCTGGACTACTAGCACAACATTGCAATCCAGTGTAACTTGGGCTCTGAGTGAGACTGTTTGAGTTTTGATCTCAGCTCTACTATTTAATACATAACAAATACAGTCCAAAACTTGGACGGGTTGCAGAATCTTTTCTATGTCTCTTTATCTGTTAAATAAGCATAATGGTAATAGCCACCTCATACAATCTTCAAGAAGCTCATGTGAACCAATACATGGAAAATGTTCTAGAGAGTCCCTGTCACATGATATCTGCTCAATAGATATTAATTGAATGATTTTTTTCCTTCCTAATTCTCGCTTGAATGAAATCATCCATCATAAATCAAGAATGCTGAGTACACTTTTAATGCTGTGTTAGTGCCATGGCAGTTCTCTGAAGAAAAAGAAAATGTGTCTCATGTTCTCAGTTGTTATTTCATCTGAATCCCCTCCCTCCCCAACCCTGATTTCTCTCTGTGGCAGAGCAGCAACAAAAACAATGACAACAACTCCAACCTGAGGCCAAACTGCTGGAAACCAAGGATGAAGAAGACCACCCCTCTTCCCTAGTCTTCTTCTGTGCTCCGGGGCTTTCTTTGGTGGGATGCTTTATGTATTTCCTCAGGAGCCAAGTAGCTCATGTTCTCCCTCAAGAAATCAGGCATTTCTTCCCCTTCCTGTTTCAGCGGTTCCCACCCCCAGCCTCAGACCAAGTCAAGACAGGTCAGGCTGCTACCTGGAGGAGTCTCCCTGAGCCCCCTGAGAGAATGCAGACTGCCTCTCAGACAACACAACTTTGGATTGGACTGTGGCTTCCGCTGTGACTTTTTTTTTACTGGCTAACTATGTGTTGGAGGACACCAGAAGATGCTCTCTGCAGAGTATCATACAGTCATAAAAGCCAAAGTTTGAGGGGAAGTTGCCATTTTTCTTTGTCGTTGACCTGTGGAGGGTCTGTCTCCTGAATCTTTGAGTTACTGGGATCCTGGCTTTAGTACCTCTCCCCTGGTGTTTGCGAAGTTTGTGGTTCTGTCCCTCTAGCTGATTTGGCCCTTTAATCTCTCTGAGCTTCAAATTCCTCTTCTGTATGATGGGACTAGTCGTGCCTGTCCTGCTTGTTTGATCAAATAAAACCCCAACCTTGTGCATCTGAGAACTTAGGGTCCCAGAACTGCGTTGGAAGCTTACATGCTACCTCACACAGCCTTTGTCTGCTTCAAACAGCCCCCCTTACTGGCATCCTGGACAAATGATCCTCCAGCTTCAGACTCTGGCTGGGGAGCTGTCCTCCTCAGAAGTTCCAGTTGTTGGAAAGGTCTTCCATGGGCTGGGCTGAAATCTGAACCCTCCAATAACTTTTTTCTGCTAGTTTCTCTTTCACCTCTGTACTCAACAATACATTTTATCCCAAAGTAGTTTATATATTGAAGACCACTGTAAAAAGTCCCACCACGGAGTTTTTAACTAGTTACCAGATCATCTTTTCAGCTCCTTTGTCTGCTCTGCCTTTGGAGTTCTGATCTAGATGGACCACATAGAACAGGACGTGGTGCATGGTGCCCTGATCCTAAGGGATCCTTTTGGCATCAGTTATAAAACTTTCCCTGGAGTTCCCTGGGGGCAGGTGTTGTTAATTATTACTAATGGCAGGTGTACCCACACGTAGTGGGACTGCACAAATCCCAGAACCATAATTGGAAACACATGCTTCTTAACATGGCTTTAAGTTATTTGATTTAACTTGGAAGTTTTCCCTCTTCTATCACCGTGAATTATTTTTTATTCTGAACAATTTTAGAGATATATCAAATTTTAGTTAAAAAAAAAAGAAAAAGAGGGGCGCCGGGGTGGCTCAGTTGGTTAAGCGACTGCCTTTGGCTCAGGTCATGATCCCAGAGACCCGGGATCAAGTCCCACATCGGGCTCCCTGCTTGGCGAGAAGCCTGCTTCTCCCTCTCTCACTCCCCCTGCTTGTGTTCCCTCTCTGGCTGTGTTTCTCTCTGTCAAATAAATAAAATCTTAAAAAAAAAAAAAAGAAAGAGAAACCTAGAGAAAAAAAATCTAAGGAATAAAATGGAAGTCATTTGTAGCTCATCTATTTGTAAAAAAGTAAAATTATATTTTTATACCCCATACCTTGGTCATGTTTCTACATATATGTGTTTATCTGTGATTGTTGAAATTATGCAACATGTGGTATGTGGTTCTACATTTTGCTGTCTTGCTGAAGTATGTTCTTTTCCAGTGCCATTACCAATAATTTATAAATGTTACCATTATAATTCTCCAATATAGAAGTAATCATTTTTGAAAGAAGCATCATTGTCACTAATAGAGAACCAGCTGCTCCCTCCATCATGGGCCATATCATAATATTCTGTTGAATGAATACACTATAATTTACTTAATGAATTATACCCTATTATAATCCCTAATTTGCAGTCTCCTAGTTCTTAGGAGCTTCAGGGATGTTCTCTTTGAGAAATAGAAATTGGGGAAAAGGTAGTGCCTCTAGATTCCTACAGAAGAATTACCCCTGGTAACCCTTTCACCCCATTCTTCTTTTCCTAAGTGGGCAGAGTTAATGGAACATATAGAATAGATCCTGTTAGAGCTGGAAAGCTGAAAAAAAATGGGTGGTTGTGTGTGTGTGTGTCTGTGTGTGTGTGTGTGTGTGCGCACAACTCACAAATCCAAATGTAAAATGCTATACTTGTGATTTATCTGATTAACAAGAGGTTTGAATTTGTTTCATTTGTTTATGCAAATTGGGTCCACCAAGGGCTTGAGTGCCCTCTTTCCTCCATTGGAAGGCTTTCCTTTGATCAAGGAAACCAAGGAAGTTCAAGTATCAAATTGTTGTTCTTCAGTGTCAGGAAGAAAACTTTCAATGCCCTTGAACTCCCACCTGAAAATCCAAGAATCCCAAATATGTTTCCCATTACTGTAATTTGGGTCTCCCTTTCTTAGAGCAGAGCCCTGGCAGTATGAAGAATCCACTCCCATATAATCAGATCAGTCATCTGGTATAATTGTTAAGGGGGTAATACCCCATATCTCTGCAGATGTAGACCAGTCACCAAAATAGGGGGCTAGAAATCTGTGTCATTTACAAAATCTGCAAGTAAATTTTGTCAGTAAATTTAAGAAATGGGTCATGACCCATTTCTAGGCTATCAATTTAGCCTGAAAAACAATTGCCCCACACCTATATTTCTAAGGAGTATTAATGCCTTAGATATCAGGCTTTACTTAATGAATTGTTTCATCTTTAGAGACTAACAAAATCACATGACTAGAAAGGAGTAGCTTCATAAACCTATAGCAAGGCTGACGGAAGAAGGGATTTTCTACAATATAGAAGCAATCAATTTTGAAAGAAGCGTCATTGTCACTAATAGAGAACCAGATACTCCCTCCATCATGGGCCAATACCACCCATGTGGAATGGATACAAGCTGTGTTATCACCCATGGGGACTGGCTGATTTGAGGCAGTAGCATATGGTTGACTGTTAAATCAAAATAAAACCAAACAGAAACCTGTAGTTGCTTAGTCTCAGTAGAATTCTCAAAAGCCAATACAAACAACTAAGGCCAGACACAGCCTTATTCCATCTGTGCTTTGTCTCCAGCCTAGAGGAACATTCTTTGGCTTGGTGTGCTGGGCTGCTTCCAACACACTGTCCAGACATTCCTGAGGACACAGGTTTCTGTTTTGTGCAGATGAGAAACTACTGATCGTGTATCTCATGTGCCTATCACGAAGATGAGAAATCACTTCACAAGATGACCTAGTCCCAGTAGTGAGGGTGTCCATATCTGAGGGATGGGTCCTCATAGTGGTGGGCTGTGATAAAGAAGAATAAAAGTTCTCGGTTCTTCCCTTTCCCATGGTATAATTTCAACAACCAGGGAAACCAGATCTTTAAACCTCTAACTTTGATCCTAACACAAACAAGAATAATAGACAATAATTATCTTATGAAAAAGCAAGAAAGGGAGAAGTATGGGAAGGAGGGAAAGGAGAGAAGTATGACAAGCTTTCTCTACTCACCACATTTAAAAGCATTCAAAGGGTGAACTACTTGAAAATGAGAATAGCTTCTCTTTTCTTTGCTGGACCACCTACTAGAGGCATGCATGTTTTTGTTCTGTCAGTTCTGTAGGGTTGTTAGATTTTGTGGACAGAAGCTGTAGGTGCTTGGCTTCCAGCAGAACAGGAACGACAGCAAAGTGAGGCACCCCTCCCTTGAAGTGTTTTTCCCTACAAGAAATGCAGAGGAGCCTCAGGCTATTTGCTCATTTCCTGGGTTTCAGAAGCATGTGCCCAGTTCTCCCAAGCAGGGAGGAGAGAGGTGGAGATGGCTCTGGTCATGCTAGATCTGAGAACCTTCCCATAAGCAACTGGTCACTCTCAGAGTCTGGGCATCAGTTAGGCCCAGGAGGTTATAGATCTTGAAAGCCCTTTCAGTAACGGGTGTACATATGTAAGTACTGAAGAGATAGACTCAGTGCCCTGGAGCAGGGCCTGGGGGAACCTGTACATGTTTCAGTAAGAGCAGAGCCCTGGATCACAACCAGTGTGGTGCAGCAGACATACAGCAGGCAAAGTGGGCCCAAACAGGAGGACAGGACTCAGAGGGACAAAAATCCTAGAGGCATTGCACCTGCCGCAACTTGAGGAGAGAACTCAGGCAGCTCCTCAGACTGCCTTATTTACTTGATTGTAAACCTTGTTTGCTTTTCTTATCAGTCCACTTTTTTTTCTGACAATAAAAGCAACAAATACTTGACATGAGTATCTAGCAATATAAATTATAAAATCTAATGTGACAGTCACCCATTATTAAGTTACTACCTATAGATAATCACCATTAACTAATATATATTCTTCCAATTTCTTTTCTTTCTTCCCTTTTTTTTTTTTTAAAGATTTTTATTTATTTATTTGCCAGAGAGAGAGAAGACACAAGCAAGGAGAGTGGCAGGCAGAGAGATGTGGGTTCAATCTCAGGACCTTGGGATCAGGACGTGAGCTGAAAGCAGACACTCAACTGACTGAGCCACCTAGGCGTCCCTGTTCTTCCAATTTTCTTTTGCTTCTTTCAGGAACATATGAAATGATTGTGTGTATATTTATAAAATAATGTTTCAACACCCAGACCCCCACACAGAGATATCAGTTCCTATGATGCCTATTATGCAGCTTGTCTTTTCTCCCCTGACAACGGATTTCATTTTTTACCCTTTTGATCCATGTAAGTCTACCTCATTCTTTTTGTTTGTTTGTTTTTTAAATAATAGATTTGAATTTTTTTAAAGCAATTCTAGAGTCAAAGAAAAATTGAGCAGAGGGTACACACAATATCGTCTCCTGGTCACTCATGCAGCCTCCCTCACTTTCGACATCCCACAATGTAGTGGTACATTTGTTATAATTCGTGAATTACCATTAGCACATGATTCTCAATCATAGTTTGCATTAGGAATCACTCATAATGGTGTGCACTTAAGGGATTTTGATAGATGTATAACGACATACTCATGATGACAGAATCAGGAGTAGTTTCTCTATCCTAAATATTCTCTGTATCCTGCCAGTACATTCCTTGTTCCCCTGGACTCTTGCCAACCACTGATCTTTTTGTCATCTGCAGAGTTTTGTCCTTTTCAGAATGTCATGGAGCTGGAATCATACAGTATATAGCCTTTTCAGATTGACCTCTTTCACTTTATAATACGCATTTAAGGATCTTCTGTGCCTTGGTAGCTCATTTCTGAATAATATGTTATAGTATGAATATACCACTGTTTTCCCCTCTGTTGAAAGATATCTCAGTTGCTTCCAACTTTTGACAGTTATGAATAAGTGGCTGTAAACATGTGCATGCTGGTTTTTGTGTGGACCTTCTCAACTCATTTGGGTTGATACTAAGCCATGTTACGGCTGAATTGTGTGATAAGAATGTGTTTAGTTTTGTGAAAAACAATCTGCCATACTGCCTTTCAAAGTGGATAGTGCCTTTCATGAATCATTCCTTTGCTATTGTATTTAAAAAGCCACTGGGAAACTTAGTCATTTATATTTTCTTTTGTTATCTCCTAGGGATTTTATTTTATATATAATATATAAAATATTTTGTATTTTAAATGTGGGTATATGATCTATTTTGAGTCAATGTTTGTGAAAGGTATATTTGTGTGGGTCTATTTCTAGGCTCTCTATTATTTTCATTGGTCTATTTGTTTATTCTTTTGTCAATACCACACTTCGTTGATTATAGTAGCTTTGTAGTAAGTCTTAAAGTCAGGTGTCAGTCCTGCAACTTTGTTCTTCTCCTTCAATATTGTTTCAGATATTCTGGGTCTCTTGTCTCTCCATGTACAGCTTTCAGTCAATTTGTTGATATCCACAAAATAACTTGCTGGGATTTTTGACTGAGATTATATCGAATCTATAGATCAAGTTGAAAAGAAACAACATCTTTACACTATTGACTTCTTGCTCATGAATATGAAGTATCTCTCCATTTATTCAGCTTTTCTTTGATTTCTTTCAACAAAGTTTTGTAATTTTCTTCAATTTTCTTTAGCTCTTTTGAATGTTTTGTTGGATTTATATGAAGTACTTCATTTCTGATGCTAATGTTCTATCACCCTATTTAACGGCTGCAAAAAAAGAAGTCTCTTAAATGAATGTATTTAAAAACTCTCATTAATTCTTCAGTGCATATTTAATTTGGATAACTTTAAAAAGTGAGCAAACAAAAGCACGCCTTTGGCCATCCACTAAAGCAGAGATGGTGATACATTACTTGGCCAAACCGGAGGCCCAGAGAATTAAAGACACCAATCTACATTTAACACCCAAGAGGTACAGTTGTCCAATACAACGGCATAAATAGCAGCAAACTAGATTATACTAATAGGGCGAATCTACTCAAAAATAAGTTCCTGAAAACAACTTTGTCTGATAGACAGATGGGCTTTCGTTCAGGTGTATTTCCAAGAACCCCTGATTCAAAAAGTATAGTGGAAGCTTAACACTGTTCTCTTGCTGAGGTTGTATGTGTAACCAAGCCAGGGAAGCTTAAAGTGATGTTTCATAACAGTAGTCTAAATTTTGATCTATTAGAGATCAGTTGGGGATACTTTTGATTTATACATGCTCACATTTCTGATGTACTCCATAAGGTAAGACTTTTTAAAGGGAGCTTCTCTTTGAACATTTAGGGAGAATTTCAATTTATTATTTATTTACCATCCCCTTTAAAAATCTGGAAACCTCCTCTTTAGGATTTAGTCAGTTGTGTCTACTATATCCTGAAACCTCTTCCATCCCATCTACTTGGGAAATGTGAGCCCTAAATTGTAGCAGATTTAAAGTTTAAATGGACTTTACCTCAAGTGTAATGGCAACTCCATTGCTCATCATCAGGCTATTAAGCCTGTCATTTCCCAAGGCAGTCTACAAAGCCAAGTTTTATTTAATTGTTCAAACACAAGGAATAAAAATACTTAGGTGCCCTGATTTTCTTAAGCTTTTTTCCCCAGACCTTGCCATCTGTTAGGATTTAAGTTAGAGAGAAATAAACTTCATGAGATGGCCCCATGAAGGTTGAAGACTATAATAAAATTGTAATACACATATCTCAAAAAGATGATTTGAGGTTAAACATGTAATGTGAAAGAACTGTTCTTTCTCACTTTTATCTAAATGTTGAAGAGAAAGTCTAAAATTACAAAATAAATCCAAATGCGTAGACCCTATTTCTTTGACTCACTACTTTATCTGTTACTTAAAGTTTTATCTGTAGGACCAGTAATCAGTATAAGCCTAGCCACTAACATTACTGGCTTTAAACAATTATCAATCATTCTCATCAGATTGAATCAGTGAGAAATTTCAACAGGCTGGCTTAAAAGGAATTGCAACTCTGATCACTAATCTTGAGCAAGATTTTGACCTTGGTGTTCATCAACAATTAGTGAGCTTGGAGTCCTTGGAAGAGATATAATGGAATTCCCCCAAAGATTTTATATGAGGGATGTTGATACACTTTTAAGCAGTAGCTCTAGTAGTTTTGGCTTTGTGGAGGATGGATAGGCTTAAGAAAATGTGTTCGCCTATTTTCAAGGCTCTACTCTAACTTTAAAATGCCACGTTAGTTAAAGGAATAGATGTTAAGAATTAATGAATATGTTTGGTCTGTGAAGCCACAGATATCAGGTAGATAAGGCTCCTGAGTTAGATTGGCAGATCAGGAATTGATAGACTGAAAAGTGATCTCCAACCCTAAAGGGGGCAGCAGATGTCCATCTCCTGCTAAGTGTTACACTATGCCAAAGAGAACTCAAGGGAAGAGCTGAAAATCCTCAAGTTTGTTTTAAGTCTCACTCTGGGCTTAGGCAAATAAATGACTTGCTTTGACCAATAAAATGTTAAAAGGTATTATTCGTGCAAAAGCTTGAAAAACTGCTTGCATGAGTCCTTCTCTTTTGGAGTCCCCTACCATGAGGACAAGCCTAGGCTAATCTGCCTGAGAGTGAAAGGCCACAAGAGGAAGGAAACGTATCCCAGATAACCAGCCTAGCTAACTTCCAGCAGCTAACTTCCAAATATGAGGGAGCACAACTAAGATCAGCAGAACCATGCATGCAGCTGTAGCCAACTGCAGACACCCAGTGAGTCCCGCTAGGCTTGATGTAGATCAGCAGAATTGCTCAATCACCCCATAGATTCATGAGAAATAATAAATGTTGACTGTTGTACAACACTGAGGTTTTATGATTTTTGGTTAGATAGCATTATTGTGGTGCTAGATAACTGGTATCTAGCTGATATACCAATCTGTGGAAAATGTTCGATAAATACTAGCTATATACACTCATATTTCATTGATTCTAAAGTACTTTGATAATGGTGCCTTCTTGGTATTTCCAGATGTCTGTAGAAGGTTTTTGTTCAGTGACACTATAACTGTCACCCAGATGAAATTGACTATTACATTCCATTTATTCTAAGATGTATCCAGAACTTCGAAGATGTTAAAATGCAAAAATCCTGCTTTTTGTAAAAAATTTCATTATGACTCCTCAGGATAGTGGTGTTTTGTGGGTATAGCTGAAACTCAGCTTCACAGATCCAGAGTATTTGTGGAAATAGAGGTTGTCAGCATGATACAATACAGAGTTAGAACTTCAGGTTAGTAAAGAACAGAGAGACCTGGAGGGTATGTGGTGAATGGTCCCTTCCGTTAAATCAGATTTCTGCTATCTTCTTTTATGCCCTAGGTGACCAAAGAAGAGCATTTTGGGTGTCTCATGAGTGTTCTCTAAGCTGCCTAAACATTGTAAGACCAAAAGCTTCAAAAAACAAAGCTTATAGTTTGAAGGTATAAAATGTGTCCCCTAGGGTCTCCTTATGCTGAATTAGGATACTGTTCAATTAAGCTGCCCATAAATAGTATTGGGAAAGTCAGGGAGAGTTTAAATACTATAATTAAAGACAGTCATTGTATGTTTTGCCTTTTATGTTTCTTAATGGTTTGTAAGCTACCCTGAGACAAATTAATATTTTATTCCATTACCTCATTCTTTCATAGTCTTTAATGGAGTGGAGTAAGTAGGGTTAACATTAGGCTTTTAATGGATGTTTACAAGCACCACAAGAAAATCAATACTGTCATTTCACTGTTCCATAATTTTGGACCAAAAGTATTCCCCAGGTTGAGTCCTACCCTTGGCTTCAAATAATATTCCCCCCCTGGCAGGGGTGGGGGTGGGGTGGGGATCATTGTCTTAAAACAAAATGCTGCTCAGAGCACCTTCTTCAGACTCGGAGGGTCACTGCAAAAATTAGTGTCCCTAGACTGTTTGAAAAAAATGACACTACAGGGACCCTGACTGTCCTTTCCATGGAAAAATTCTTGAAAGGGGAAATTATCAGTCAAGAGGAGTCAAGCAGAGTGCTAGGCGGATTCTAGATATTCTTTCTGCCAAAGGGATCCCATTACTTCTTTGTGCCTATGTCTAGAAAGTGTCCTTGTCATTATTAATTATCAGGTTATGAATTAAGCTCCTGAATATCCTCCTTGTCTAAGATACAGCTTTGATCTCCTACCCAGACCCCTTGTGGTTCCCTAGGAGGGCAAAGGTACTGTCAAAGTGGGGTTGAAGAGGGGTCTAATTCTGGTTCCACCATATAGTAGCTGGGAGAACTTATTTAAGTTCTCCGGTTATGAATTTCAGTTTCCTCCTTTCTTAAAAGGGATGGTGGTGATTAATAATACTGCCTTGTAGGGTCTGGTGGAAACTAGGAACAATAAGATACAGTAAATACCTGTGTATAGAACATTCATATTCTCCCATCTTCTTCTTCCTTTTTTTTTTTTTTCCCCCCAATCCTGGGCCTTCTATTTCTGGGTCTGGCTACAGGTGCTACATCTTGATGCCAACCATCCACATGAAGGTCCAGATTTGCTCCCTCTCAAATGGCCCAAGTCCATGTTCCTTCCATTTGGCAGGGCATCCTCATTTTTATAGATTTCTCTGGAGTGACCACCAGCCTAAATTACCAGCATTCATTTTACTCTTCAATACAATTTCTCTGTTTCTGAATGTTTGTGTTGTTGACCATCTAACTGAGCATGCTGTGATCTCTTTCCCTTCCCAGGAGAGTCATGAGACACAAGGCCTACCCCTTTATAGCCCCAGACACAGCAGCAATCAAGTAAGGGAGAGCAAGGATGAATCAGTGCAGCTGTTCACTATCCCTGGGAACCTCATTCAAAGAGAATTTGATATAGAAGTTGGGTCACCTATGTCACCTTCATATAACAGCAACAACAAAAATGTCTTGCTACTGGGATCCAAGGCTGTTGGATCAGTGGGATCACTACAATCATTGACATCAAGCTTTCTAGAAAGTTCATTGTCAAAACTATATACATATAGTGTGTGTGTGTGTGTGTGTGTGTGTGTGTGTGTGTGTGTCTTGCCTTATATAACATATAGGTTTCTAAGAACTGTATTTAAATTGTCTCTTGTTTCAGTTGTAAGAGGTAATCTAGTTGGAATAATTTGGATGCTGTATCTTTTCACAGCTAATAATGTAAATGCCAAATAAGACTCAAATTGTTTAAAAGTAGAATTATCCCATAAGGGCTTGCTTTAAGGGACAGAAACTAAACACATAATTGAGTTCTCTTAAGGAAGGGAATTCTGAATTCTGCCTTCAGGAAGCTTCTTTTTAAAATAGATCTTGATGGACAATTCCATCACAGATCCCATTACTTTAACCAGATGATTATCCTTTAAGAACTAAATGTACAGTGATCTCTTTCTCTTTTCTTTTTCTTCATCTCTGTGAGCATGTATGTGATTCTTATTTGCAATCACACATGCTATTTCAACTTTGACTTATGTGACTGATTTTGTCTTCTTTTCCTGGTAATTAAATAGCTCATTTTTGTTAATTGAGTACAAGCTAGGAGCCCCTAGGTTTTCTTTAGAGTGTGCTTCTGGTGATGATGCTTTCCTTAAGGACCACCAGCCCAGGAAACATTTTCCTTTTCCAAAAATTCACTGGGGTACAGAAATCTCATGCTTATTATCTTTGTCCTCTTCTCCCTTCTTACATGTGGATCGCTTATCCCCTCCTAGTCCAGACTTTCTGGCAATTCTTAAGGGTTTCTGATAAAACTCAATCTGACCTGATACTTAGTGAAATTGACACTGTTGTTTGTTATTTTTAATTGTGGATGATAAGCATGAAAAAACATGTTTCTCTTTTTGTCCCTGTCAAGATACATCAACAACTGGTAACTGTGTTTTTTGTGGGCACCTCTGAAAATCTGTCCACAGGAGTTGGCCATCAAAGATAGCTATAACCAAAGCCCAGAGCCTCTAGCTGGCCTGTAAATCCCAGAGCCAAAGAATGTAGAAACTCCTAGCCCCATGGAACCCAAAATAGGGGATTTCAAGCCCTGGTCAAAATTTTTAGTGTGACTTAATTTGGAGCTGAATTTGATAAGGTACCACATTAAAATGAAAAGAAAAATAAACAAACAAATAAATAAAGCACCAAATCTAAACTTCTAGCAGTTAACAAAAGATTTCTAAAAACAAAGATGATTTTTTTATCACCAAAAGGATGGAAGCACATAATCTCAAATGAAACTACATTTATTTTGAATAAATTTAGCTTTATGAAAAAACATACTTTATTTTCTTATATTTTTCTTATATTTATAAAATGCATTACTAAACCCTTCAACATTACACTCTACAATAAAGATAAATCTCACAAACTCAAAGTGAGTGAAAGACGCCAGACCCGAAATAGCTCATACTGTATAGTTCCATTTACTGAAATGATATAAACAGGTGAAGCTAATCTCTGCTGATAGGAGTCAGGGCAGTGGGATATCATCAAGAGGGAGATAGGCGTGTGTGGGGAGAGCCTGGAATGGAGTGAGGGTGGGCACATTTTTAGGGTGCTAGTAACATTCTGTTATTTGATTCAAGTGGTGTTACGCTAATCTACTCATCTTGTGAAAACTCAGCATGCTGTATACTCTTACATGAACATTGTCATATGTTATATTTCAATTAAAATAAATTAAAAAAATAAAGAATTTGTCATCATCTTCCTGTATAGACCTACAGACATTTGGGAATGGCTGTTATGGTTTGGTTTCCCTTCTTGGCAGATGAGGAAACTGAGGAGCTGAAGGAAAACCATGTGTTCAAAGTTGTGAAACACACCACTGATCCCACTGGGAACAGAGCTTTCTCAGCCTAATCCAGCTCCCTTGACATGCTGCCCGGTCCTTCATCCTGAGATACCTGTTGTAACTTAAGAAGTCTCTACGAGGAAGTGCCCAACTTCTATTAGTGAGTTCATTCAGGTGCCAGGCACTCGGTAGACTCCTCATCTTACTTACTGAGTGAGGCCCGGAATGAATGTGGCTATCGCCTATCTTCAACCAGGGAGCTGGGCACTTTTTGCTAGGTAGCGGTCTCTTTCACACTTGCCCATCTTTTGGCCGTGGTATTATCTCCTTAAGAAAATCAATATCTTCTCTTTCCAAAATTAGTCCTCTCCTTGAACACCTGATGTTCAGCAACCATTCTCCTTTTACTTTTTCCTCTCCCATTTGCACCTTTTATCTTTCTTCCTACTGGGTCTTTCATCTCTGCCTACAGATAGGCTCGATGTTCCTCTTGGAGAATAAATAAATAAACAAAAGCAAAGCCAATTACACAAAAGTAGTACTTTTCTTTGTCTCTTATAATGAGTCATCAGATAAGTATTTGGTGCCCATCCTGGGTCCACATGCCAGCCCAGCCCACAGTAAGGCCCAATCTTCCTCTTTAGATTGCTTCTTTACATCTTCACATTTTTGAAGAAAATATGTAATCATTAATTCTTCCTGTTGCTTGTCTCCAATTTTCTTCTCAGTCTATGACCTCTGGCTTCCACTCTCACAGGTCTGCTGATACTGTTCTTTTAAAGGGTGCCCATGTCCTCTTGGTAGGGTGTCCCTACATCCTAATTTTCCTGGGATCATACAGTAGATACCTGTGATCCTGGAGCTCATATTAATGAATCTCTGTTTTTAAAATTCACAAAAATGTCAGATTGGAGAATCAGTGGTGACCAACACTACATCTGACTCACCACATAAATGGCCGTTAGTGAGTTCTCATTCTCACTGACACTTGTCAACATTGGCTGCATGTGTATTAAGGTTATGAACAAAGGCTTTGGCACAGTATCCCGGGTTCAATTCCTAGCAATCTCATGGGATCTTACACAATTATTTTGACCTTTGGTTTCTTCGTTTATAAAAAAAAAAGGAATAGTAGTAGTAATGTCTACTTCATAATGTAGTTACATTCATTCAACAGGAAAAGTATCTAAAGTATGTTGTGTAGGCCTGAGACAGTTACCATTCATAGGAAGGAACTGCATCTTCCTTTTTGAATCCATCTCATGTTCCCCACAGTGGTATTGTGTTGTTTTTTTGTTTTTATTTTTTTGTCTCAGGTGATACTTCCTGGGATCCTTCTGTCCAATCACTCTTTATCGACTGTGGTTTCCTTGTTTACTATTTCTGCATTTGACACCCCTTTGTATCTTATGGTTAAGCCTGTGGGCTGAATAGCCTGACCTCATGGATTCATAATTTGAGCTCTGTCACTTAATAGCTGAGTGTACTTGGACAGGTTATTTTACCTTTTGTTGCACTGATTGCTGTCATTATAAAATGAGGTTCACAGCAGTATCTAAGTTCATACTGCTACCTATTTCAAAGCAGTTATTATAAAGATGAAATGAGCTAAGACATGGAACAGGTATTTAGCGTGATACATGGAACAGATGATATGACCACAAAATGTTAGCCATTGTTATGTTCAGTTACCAGATTAGGTATTTTGGCTTTGAATTCATCCTCCTCTCACCTCTACCCCCATATAGGCATCTATGCTTAGTCCTGTGTTTTTATCTTCTGTGGAGCCTTCACAAATCTTTCCCTTTCCCGACATGTCACTCTTACTGTAGTTGAGACCATTGTTCCTTCTTTCCAATGTACTAGAATAACTTCATAACTTGTTTCCCTGCTTACAGTCTGTCCCCAATCTATTGTTCATAGTAAAGGAGTTGAATTTTCCAGAACCATATTTCTGATCATGCCAATTTTGGATAGACTTTGAACAGAGAACTCCTCTGGTTCCTCCTTGTCTACTGACTAAATTTCAAGCTCTAGGTTCTGCTGTTCAGCCTCTGCTGTATCTAGACCTCACTCACCTTTCAAATATTATTTCTCCTTTGCACACATTGCTGCCTCTAGTGGCCCAACTAAATGGACCCATCTCTTCTTCCCCAAGTCTGATTGCAGTTCCCCTATTGGAGACATTGTTTCCATTGTTCCATCATTTTCAATACCTTCCCCTCTCTAAATGTGATTTACTACCATCTTTTAAAGATTTTTTTTTAAAGATTAGTTCAGATGTCATCTTCCCTTTGACTTTCCTGACATGTTCTCTGCTCCTAAAATGAAAGGTTTCTCTCTAACCCAAGCAACCCTCTGAGATAGTGTCTAACTCTCCCCAGTAGGTGCAACATTTTCTGCAATGTGTTCCATTTGAAGACAATTTCTTCCCCCCACAAGAATAGCCCCTGCAAATGCTTACTCTCCTTGTCTCTCTGTCTTCTGTCCTTTATCGCATAGCTTACATCGGTCTGTCCAGGGAAAGGAGATTTGCTTAACCTCATGTGTGCAAGAATTGAACCAGGCTCTGTGAAGGCCACTACAAAAACCATAAGGAGTTCTATTTCTGCCTTGAAGGTACATAAAGCTGAACTGTGGAGAAAGAGAGCACACACACATGAAAATGACTTAGGGACATTTTCAGAACAGCACATAAACAGGTGCAGATTAATGAAGTGCCTAGGGAGTTAGTAGGTGCCAGAAAGATGCAGAGTAGAGAGAGCCCATCAGCTCTGTGGTATAATGGGTGAAGGCTTTGCAGAGAAGGGGGATTGGGCAGAAGGAATAGAGAAGGGAAATGATAGTATGGCTGACAAAGGGAGGGAAGGATATCCTGGTATGTAGGAGCAAATGGATAAGAAGCAGCAATGTGTATTTCCTCAAATGGCTGAGGTGCAAAGCTGGCTCTATCCTGGAAAAGTTTGAACCCAAATCAAGATGTTCTCCATCCTCAGCTGAAACATTGAGGAAATCAATCCTTTACGCTTAATGATGAGAACATGCACTTTGCACTCAGACATGCTGGGTTACATCTTCTTTTGCTTCTCAGGTGTGATCCTGGACCCATCCCTTCACTTCTCCAAGGCTTCAGTTTGCCCCAAAATATTCAGCTCCGCTCAGGATTTAGAACATGGGATTTGGTAGTAGATTAAATTCTACCACTGCTACATTCTGGCTCTGTGACCTTGGAAAAGTCCCTTAACTTCTCTGAAGCTTCTGCATCTCAATAGGATGGCTATGAGAATAACTAAAATAGTCTATGTAAGGGTCTTCTATATCAAAAAAAGTCAGTCCACTCTAGAAAACTATGACATGGAAAAGCTAATGATTACTTGCTGAGAATGTTGTACAGTTAGGCATAGAGTTAGCACCTAATAAATGAAAGAGTGATACTACTCCAAGATAATATATGCCTGAGATTAACCAGAAAATTATATCACCACTGTACTTAATTAATCACATACTTTTGTGTTGAATGTTTGTCTTTCATGCTTGAATGTAATTCCAAGCATTTGGAGCTTTGACTGTCTTCTCTACCACTGGATACGTGGTACTAAACATAATTTCTAATACAAAGTCAGTGTGGACTAATGCCTAGACAAACAAGAGGGATTAGGAAAATAAAGTTTAGTAAGAATTATGGGATATGCACAGCTGATAAATGGTAGATTTCTATGGACTAATGAATTGTGCAAATTATTTTCAAAATTGTTGGAATGGGGCCATTTGCATTAAATATGGAGTATTAATAAGGCTGGAGATTCTAATTTTCTACACTCTGTGTTCTTCTGTTTTATTTATACCTTATTTGCAATATGTTCTTGCCCCCATATTCTCTACCTTTGTTCTTTGTAGGTTTGGGTTTTGTTTTTGTTTTTGTTTTTCTAACTTTGTCCTTTAATTCTTTAATTTTTTCTTATGGATTTTTCTTATAGATTTTATTACTTATATAATAAGTATATAAATTGAAAGATTTATAGGCAAAGAATCACCTTGGCTTTCAGAAAGTGCTTGCTATTAGAATCTTAGGCATGACGTGTCTTCTGGCAATTATTATAATTATTAGAAAACCTTAATTAGATTCTGGAAGAGGGGAGCATTTCCTTGGGGTAAGTCACATACACACACACACACACACACAAAGAGACAGAAAGGGAAATAAAGTCTAAAGAAAAAGGAAAGGTAACAAGGTTTAGTCATGGCAACTTAATTAGCTTGTTAAACTTTATCAATTTACATTCTTGGAAGTAGCTAACATCTTCATTTGCAAATGTTTATTAAGCTCCTCCTACATGCAGTGATGTGAAATGTTACACTGGGTAGGGTGGGAATTAGAAGAAAAGGCACAAACTCTCCTTTCCAGGATCTTCTATCTTAGTTGTAGAGGGAACTATAAATCAGTAAAACTTGAGTAAGCCTCTCTCTCTCTCTTTTTTTTAAAGATTTTATTTATTTATTTGACAGAGAGAAACACAGCTATAGAGGGAACACAAGCAGGGGGAGTGAGAGAGAGAGGAGCAGGCTTCCCGCTGAGCAGGGAACAGGAGGCAGGGCTCAATCCTGGGACTCTGGGATCATGACCTGAGCTGAAGGCAGTCCCCTGCTGGGGACCAGCCTCAGCAGAGATGTGGGTCCTGAACCACAGTATGTCTGGCAGGCGAAATAATGACATGGACACGGAGATCTGATGCAAGCTGACAGACCCGAGGTCAGTCAGGAGAGACCTATGAAGCAGGTTCAGGCTCAGGCTCAGGCTCTAGCTCTCTAGCTCTGGCTCCGGCTCTCTGCCTCTGGCTCTGGCTCTCTGGCTCTCTGGCTCTCTGGCCTCTCTCGCTTCGCAGGCTCTCTGGCTCTCTGTCTCTCCCTTTTCTCTGTTTCTGTCTCTCTTGCTTTCTGTTTCTCTGGTTCTAACTTCACAGGCTCTCTGCCTTTTTCTCTGCCTTTGTCTCTCTTGACTGTCAAGGGTCCCAGTCTTTTATTATTTAAAAGTGAGGAAGTTGGGTGGTGCAGTTAAACCTTTAACTGCTTTTGCACCCACCCTAGAGACAGGATTAGTATTGTTACTGCAGGATACAGAGTGATTGTTTAAACTCACAGAAGCTGAGACCATTGAGGCAGAGGGATCAAGGAATACAGATAAGAGATACAGAGATATGATTATCAGGAGGAGGATTAAATGGAACAGTATGTCTTGGATAAGCACACAAAAGACATATTGCTCCAGCCCACAGGGTCCGTGGCTTTATGGATTCTAGGTGGAGAAAGCCCGGAGGGGCTTTCACCCACATTCACGGTACTTCCACTAAAATTTCTGGTGGCTTGGGCATGGCGGGAGGGGTGGATCATGCACCGTCCCCGACATCAACCAAATGAGCCACCAAGGCGTCCCTTGAGTAAGCCTCTTGACCATCTTGATTTTAGTCTGTAGAAGACAGGTCAGGATGAAGGAGTTTGAAAACTTGCCATCTGAGAAATGATGAAACGATGTCAGAGTTATTGTCAGAGTTATTGCCTTGGAGAGATTATGTAAGAACAGGAGTTTCAAAGACTAAAAAGGAGTATCAATTTCATGTGGCTCCAAGTGACAGAGTTAAGATTGATTAATTTATTATTTTATTCATTAATTTATTCATTAAATACAGAGCATTAACTAAATGCCAACTATTGTAAATGTCAGAGAGAAAAATAATGAAAAAACAACAACAAAAAATCTATGCCCTAAAGATAGAAATGCCCCAGAGGAAGATATAAAGGAGATTTGCTTCAGATGAACTTCTTTGGAACCAAAGATTTTCAGAAATGGGCCTCTTAGGAAGTAGGATCCAAAATTTCTCACAGAGCTTTCAAATTGTTTGTACACAGAGAGCATTCAACATATTCATTTATTGATTTATTGAGCAAATACCACTCTTTATTATAACAAACTATGCTAAGTGATTAGAATACAGAGAAGTAACACACAAAGGTCCCTGTCTTCACAGAGCTTACATTCTAGATGGAAGGAGAGACACAACAAACATTTGTACAAATAAACATGATAATTTCTGATGCATGTAAAAAATAAAAAGCATCCTTTATAATTGTGATAAAGACAATCTGAATGGAATATTTTAAATTGGATGGTAACCTTGCAGATGACTTCCCCACACCAGTGATTGCCCAGTTCACATGCAGTGACTCACCAAGTAAACATATAAAGACCTGGGTATGTTATTCTAATAAAGGACAACTGTGCTGAGCCTTCTTTGCTCCGAAACTCCCCATTACATTGACTGAGGCTTTCACTGAGCAGTCATCTCATTTCAACTCCTTCTGTGTAACCCTGCTTTCTTCATGCCCCTCACAGAGTTCCCTCCTGATAATACTCCCTAGTAAATTTCTTGCACACAAATTTCTATTTTGAGTCAGCTTCCCACAGTCAGTCTGCTTTCAGTCAGTCTGACCTGTGACAGTTGTAATTGATAAGGAGTGGACCATGCAAAAATATGTTGGGTCTATTCAGTCAGAATGAAACTGATGGCAATATGGTATCATTATTGATACAAATCCAGGAAGGTAGGATCTTTTCCTGATTCCCAAACAAACGTGATCACAGCCAGGTGTCCCCTTATGGATGTTCTCTCTGACCATCACTACCTGAACATTCCCTCATCTTGACTCAACTTCAGGCAAATTTCTTTTTGACCATACACCCCTCTGCATTTTTTTTAAGAGCATTTGCTTTAGAAAACTTGGAATTATAAATGCTTTATCTGCCCTTTAAGATGTAAATCTTCTCTAATACTTGCCAGTTTTATGACCCAGGAGAGTCTTTCTCAAGGACAGAAAATGTTCCTTTGAAATATAATCATCAAGGAATATAGGAATCTTACCTCCCAGTCTTTGAGGCTAACTGAATAAGCACCAATCAGCAAACAGGCATGGTGTAATCACATTAACCAAACTCTTTCCTAACACTGTCTCGTAGTTTCCCACTAGCTCACCAGCTGCAAAAAAAGAAAAAAAAAAAAAAAAGTGCCAGGGATCTGCCTTCAGCTTATGGTCATGATTCCAGGATCCTGGAATTCAGCCCCACCTCCATTGGGCTCCCTACTCAGTGGGGAGTCTGCTTCTCCCTCTGCCCCTCCTTGCTCACTCATGCTTTCTCTTCCCCCTCTCTCAAATAAATAAATAAAATCTTAAAAAGAAAAAAAAAGACTTCCTTGCCTATTGAAATGCTTCTGGTACAGTTTTTTTCTTTGACACCTCCTTTTTCTGGTGATCATTTTAGCAAGCAGAAAGGCTGGCAAAGGAAAAGAGGCTGAATTTAGCAGAGTTTGATTCCTGCTGACAATAAACTCATGTTCTGGCTTATTCATTTGAATTCCTCCTGGCCAGGACTACAGAAGACCGTAAAAGTCCCTGTGGTTAGTCTTGAGTAGGGGCAGAACAATACCTCTGCTGCTATCTCAGACACGCAACCTGATAAGGAGGTGGCGAGGAGCCCCCCTTGGAGATCCAAGCGTGAGAATGAAGCCTGCGTGCAGGCATGGTTGAATGGGCAGTTGGGATTTTGGGCCTCAGGATCTACATTACCAAGCTCCAAAACTGATACTGAGCATCCAAAAATATGATGAATTTGGCTATTTCTCAAGGCTCATCCTACTCTGATAATTTCACATCACCTTCTCCAAGCATCAAGATGTACTTTGGAGTTCATTTGTTGTGGTTACATGCTGGTCTATTGAGCTGTCACCCTGATTTACAAACTCCTATTAGAATCTGAGTTGCCCATTCTTTTCTATTTTTTGTGTGTTTGTTTGCTTGCTCTAAAGTTATTTTTCATTAGGATAAATTCCCACCATTGGGATTACTGGGACAAAGTGTCTATCATTTTTATGGTTCTTGTTACCTGTTCTGATAGTCTTTTTAAAAAATGGAAATAAATTTATTTGTTGCAAGAACTGAGTATACCAGTATCCTGCAATCCTCTTAATTCCCTTTAGTAATTTAAATGAGTTGTTTTGTTCTTTGTTTGATGGGATGTGGTAATTATTTTAATATAATGTGAACATATTTAATTACTCTTTGCTGTATTTGTTCCCTCCAGGTAGCAGGACAAAAACTTTTGACATATGTTTAGTTATCTGTCCCTGGACCTAGCCCTCTGGTTTCATCTTCTTATCGGCTAGGTTTAAAGGATTCTTTCATGGTTATATAATTACTGTGGTATGAGCAATGGTAATGATCTCAGAGGAACAAGTGCCAAGCATGGACTGGTGTCTAATGCAGGGCTAATTCTGGGCTGTGAGGGAGGGTCCCTCTGGGTTTAGGGAGATGCACACTGAGCCTGCTTCTTGTACTCCTTTCCTCGTAACCCAACCAATTATGAGATGTTTTGTTAAAATCAAGTAAGAGGAGCTCAAAAATGTAAGAAGCCCTCTAGAGGTTGCTTCAGTATGAGACAACCACATAGGAATGGGAAAGAGCATTTTGATTGGTGGTTCACAGGCTAACTGTATGGATAGGAGATAAGTTTATATTAAACAAAGAAGCAAACAAAACTGTATAGAGTTCAACATTTTTACAAAAACATTATGCATATTTTGAAACAATTGAAACAATATGCAAGAGTAAAAATTTTTAAATAATGTTGTCATTTTTCAGTTATGCTTCCGGGAAACATCCTGTGTTAAGGTTCTCTGCACTTATATAGATTTTTTAAATATTAATTTTAATATTATTATGAAGTAAGGAATGATGTAATGAATATTTCTTTACCTGCTATTATCCAGCTTTATCAAATTTATCCCATATTTCAGATTTTTCCACATTTGGAATGTGAGTCCTCTATAAAGGGTTTCTTGTTTACTGCACATCAAATTCCTATACTAAGTTATTTTCTCATGCATTGGATTCCTTAACTCAGTTTATACTACAGTTCCTTAAAGAGATAGTATTATACCGGGGCGCCTGGGTGGCGCAGTTGGTTAAGACACTGCCTTCGGCTCAGGTCATGATCCCGGAGACCCGGGATCGAGTCCCACATCAGGCTCCCTGCTCGGCAGGAAGCCTGCTTCTCCCTCTCTCATTCCCCCTGCTTGTGTTCCCTCTCTGGCTGTGTTTCTCTCTGTCAAATAAATAAAATCTTAAAAAAAAAGAGAGAGATAGTATTACACCTAATTTATAGATGTGCAAAACTGAATCTCAGAGAGAAAAGGAAAGGAACTTAAGTTTTACAGATAATGCATGATGGACCTAGAGTCTGGGGAGCAATCTGCCAGCTCTGAGGCTTGATTCCTTCTCTCTTCAGTTTGGGGTGTGTGTGTGTGTGTGTGTGTGTGTGTGTGTGTGTGTGTGATTGTATATGTATGAGTCCACATACATGTGATGTTTGTATCTGGAATGTGTGCATGTGAGTCCATACAAGCACCTGAATAGGTGTCTTAGAACAAGGGAGAGAAGATCTTGTCATTGCAAGGGATGTGGCTCCTGCTAAGAAAAGGAAGCACCCTGTGAATAGTCTAAGCATCTCTCAACACAAGTAGAGCAATGCCTATTCTCAGTCTTTTCCAGGGGAGGAATGGCCTCTCATTCCTTTTTTTTTTTATAGGAACAATCTATCCATAGCCAACACTTTATGAGCAGCTTTCTGTCGTGGGCAGGAGTGTGTTGGCTCACTATAATTAATTCCTTTCTCACCCCACACTGGAGAGCGAGAAATGAAAGGGCATTAAAGGGACTGCAGTTACAACCCACAAAAGAACTACATAAAATGTTACCATTTTGGCTCAACACACCGCTCCCTTCCTATTCCTAAATCCCCATCTCAGCACTGAAGACAGGGTTTATTGCTGGCTAAGACCCAGTCACGGATTTTTTGGCAGCCACTCTCTAAGATTTGGTAGGGGTATTCACTAAAACTCTGCTGAAAGTAAAGATTTTTGTGCCAAAGGTTTTTTTAATTCCATATGTGTTACATGTACGATAGATAAGGGCAAAGAAAAGAGATGAATTATTGGTTGAATTTAAACTTTGGAGTCAGAGAGTTGAGTTGCCATGTAACATCCTAGAGCAAGGTTAAGTCACCTGGACTTTCTGGATCTCAGTTTCTCTATTTGTGGCATTATAATACATGTTGCCTAAGGTTTGGGGGAAAGGTTAGGTGAGTGAGGTGTCGAACTTCTGCCCAACTTCTGCCAACACTGCCTACCACAGTACCCGGCATATAGTCAGCTCTCAGTGCTAATAACGATATAAATCAAAACTGTTAAAGCACTCTTCTCTTTTATCTTCCTATGTACAATTTACAAAGTGCAGTCACGTCATGTCACTTCATCCTCAGAGCAACCCATTAAGACAGGCATCTATTCTCTTTTCATTTGCACATATTTCATAAGCTGAGTGGATGGCTTGGTTAGCCAGTGCTCTTTCCATTGCAACAGGTGCTGTCATAAGAGGAGAAAAGTGGCCCTTCTAGCTCTGGGATGTGCTGCATGATTCTGTGAGGAAAACCCTCAAAACACTGGCTCTCCTCTTTTCCTGTAGTAGGGCAGATGGTCTTGAAGAACAGGGACCTTATAGACCAGAATCCTTACACTGACCTTTTCAGTCCTTGTGCAAAATCTCTGTCTTGTTTCATTTAATAAATTTCATAATGTTCTATTGACTTCTGTGTTTCTTTCTTTAAGTAGGACAGGTATTCAGTGTGGAATGTATAATTCAAGGTCCAGCTTCCTCTGTGGATCGGGAAAATAAGTGACGGAGATGGCTGGGGTAACTCCAAGGCTTGGATTTGATTTTTCCTTCCAGGGAAAATGCCATGGGATTATCTCAAATCTCCACAGAAAAAAGAAAGAAAGGCTTATTCAGGAAAGTGAAGGTTCTAAAAATGTAGATAACCTTTCCTGGTATTCTATCAGCTTTTGGTAATTTGAGGAAATAAGGAAAAAAACAGGTTGAAGGATTGGTTCTTCCCTTATAAAAGGTGAAAGAAACAGAAACGACTTGGAGGAAAGAGTAATATGAAAAACTTAGTTAGCTTTACACTTTGGAATCTTTAATCCTTGCAAATTCAGACAAAACACAAGTGCATAGAGTTATTATTACTGTGTTTTTTTTTAAGATTTATTTATTTATTTGAGAGATAGTGTGTGTGGGGAGGAGGGGCAGAGGGAGAGAGAGAGAGTCTCAAACAGACTCCCCTCTGAGGGTGGAGTGCAATGTGGGGCTCCATCCCAGGACCTTGAGATCATGACCTGAGCCAAAATCAAGAGCTGGAAGTTTAATTGACTGAGCCACCCAGGTGCTCTAAGTTATTATTATTGTTTTAACCAATGAACACATCCATCTACCCACCTTTAGTTTACTAAAACTAAAATCTGTTATCAATGCATTTGGGTGAATGGTACCATCCTCTAGTCCTGGGTGCTGACCCCTTTCAAATCATGAAATGTCTTCATGTGCTCTCATAGAACCAGGGTAGGGGACATTAATTGGAAGTCTGTCCCTCTGGCAATCACCCACATATTATTTTTATTTATTTTAAAATGTGTCTACAAACACTTACTTCCTGAGCATTTATTTTGTGAATGGAGGAGTTATCCTCAACCCATTATTGCTGGATTCCAGGGAGTCAGATGAAGTCTGTATTTCTGGGGAAAGAGAGATTCAGAACAAGTAGTGGTGATGCTCAAATATAGGACCTAGAGAGTGGAGATGGATCATCCCCTAGAGCTGAAAAGCAATGTTGCTGGAGACTAGGTGGTATGTGTGGATATTCAGCGCTCACCATCTGCTGAACGAGAAGATGATTCTACCTACATATGCTCTGGCTGGAATATGACTTCTGAATATTGAAAGTATTCGAAGGCGTACATCATGATGAGATGGTGGTAGGAACAGGAGCCCTTTAAATCTGGGGTGACTTAAGTCTTGCCCTCTGAACTCCAAGGGAACAGGGCATTCTGGCCCCACATTTGGGAGATAAAGAATTTGAGATTCAGAGAGAAAAAGTGACTTCTACTCAGTTTCCTTTTAGGCATCAGGGCATTGAGTTCATATTTCCTTATCTCATGTTTGATGTTTTTTGGCTTTATTTTCCATAAACTGTACTGCCCATGAAACATTATAATACAAATAATCACAGAATCTTAATTAGATCATACACATGGTTTTGTTTGGGAAAGCAAAGGTAGGTTCATTGATGTTGGGATGTAATGGGTAAGTAGAGGGTTGGCTTGGTGACAGATGCCAGGGTCACACTGAGGCACTTTGAAGGTATGTGTTCTCCAGACAGGTGGATATTAGTTTAATTTTGTGTTAATTTTGTGGGTGACATCCCATCAAAAGTAAAAGGCCAAAAAAAAATAACAAAACCAATCCCTGGGATTCTTTCATTGATGTCTATGATGGGCTGCCAGTGAGGAACTCAATCCTGACAATTGCCATATGGTGAAATTGGAAGGGGACCTTCTCCAAGTGAATCTTGAAATGATTATAGCTCTGCCCACAGCTGGATCACAACCTTATGAGAGACCTTGAAGCAGATAAGCCACATTTAGATTATGGTCCCAAAGAAACTTTGAGAAAGTTACTGTTACTTAACTTGCTCGGTTTGGGGGTAATCTGTGACTTATCAATAGATAATTAATACATTATTCCTTGCTGGGATCAAGACATGTTCATCCTCATTTTCATCTATCTTCTCCTTGAAGACTTTGTCCAAAGCCTTGAAAAAGAGGGTCATAAAATTTCTTCTCATAATTGTTCTTAGTGAAGACAGACATCAAACAAACCATTAACCACACAGTTAGACACTTTCTGGCTTTTTCATAGCCATAAAAACCTGAATCTGAGGTTGACTGACGTGAAAACATCCAGTTATTCAGACACTATGCCCTAATACTGATAATGCCTCATGTTCAGACAAGCCCCTTAGGGTATCACAGGTCTATGGTGCCCTGCGTTTTAATTTAAAGAAGATGAACAGAAGGTCAGAAGCTAACTCCAGGAAAGGAGTGGAAGCTGCTGTCCTATTAATCTTCCAACATAGCCTCTTCTACTATATAGTAGCTCAAGATGGCCTCCTTCAGTGCCACATATCATTTCTCAGTCAGTTTCCCTGGCTTTCTTTAGGTCAAGGAGCCCAAAAGAACAGGAGATGTAATTTGTAATCTGCTGTAAGCCTATGGCAGTTTTTATGTTAAAATCTAAGGAGACCCTCTTTCTCTGGGGGAGATCTGGGAGCCTTCTCTTACCCTCTGCCTCCTCCTTCTCTAGGGGGAAATCTTACTGCCAAGCATATTCTCAGAGCGGCTCAAAAAACACATACCCAGCAGCATGTCCTGGCAAAAATAAAGGCAAGAATGAGGATAGGCTATTTCTAGATAAAAATTTAAAATATACACGCAGAGAAGAAAAATTAAGCTCATGCAAATTTCCTGCTTCTCCCACAGTTGTAGGGGCCTACATAGCAAGAATTTGGTTTTCTTTAATATTTTAATTGTGCAATATTTCAAACTATCTGGAAAAGAAGATAATATGATAAACTCCTATATACTTTAACTCATCCTCAATACACACAGTTAATGTGGACTGTAGACTATTCTTTTTTCTTTTTTAAAAATTATTATTTAGATTATTCTTTTATGCATTTTCAAGACAATATATCACTAGTCTCTCTCTCTCTCTCTCTCTCTCTCTCTCTCTCTCTCTCTGTGTGTGTGTGTCTCTCTTTTTCTGTGTCTCTCTCTTTTTCTTCCAGTGCTATCCCTGTGCTATTTATTGCTGTTTCTTTTTTTCTAATACCATGGTCTGGGCTAAATGCATAGGTATTGAGGTAAGATGGTTTTGCCTAGATTTATGTACATTAAGCTTTGTTCACTGAATCCTCACAATAGTGCTCTGAAGTCAGTACTATTATTAATTCCATTTTACAGATGGAACTGGTCTGGTGAAATGATGTCACTTGTTCAAGGCCATGGAGATGACCAGTCTATGATATGAAAGATGATCTATCAGAAAATTGATCAGGGGCACACCTGGGTGGTTCAGTTGGTTAAGCCACTGCCTTCAGCTCAGGTCATGATCCTGGAGTCCCGGAATCGAGTCCTGCATCAGGTTCCCAGCTCCACGGGGAGTCTGCTTCTCCTGCTGACCTTCTCCCCTCTCATGCTCTCTCTCACTCACTCTCTCTCTCTCTCAATAAATAAATAAAATATTTATTTAAAAAAGAAAGAAAATTGATCAATACAGTTTAACAAATACTGTTTCCTCAAAAGATTTGTTTTCTTCTTTCCTAAAATGGATTTGTTTGTTTTCCATGCAAAAGAAAGTAAGATGAGCCCTCATTTTTATCCTGAAAAAATCCCTACCCTGAAGTAGGAAAATGAGAGGCAGGGCTTGTGCTGAGAGCACATTGCGACCAATAGCCAGAGGTCAGTTCAGGACATCCAACCAGGGCGCTGAGGAATAAAAATAGGGACAGTTTATTTCAACTCCAATCAGAATAAGAGCAAAGGAATCAATGTTTACCAAATGAAACTTATCTAGAATAACACTTATTTCCCAAGTCCCATAGGTATTACAAACTGAAATAGGAAATGAAATGCTATTAAAATAAATGATCCAGTAGTGTTCTTTAAACAACTATCAGCACTTTGACGAAAAGAAAACCCATACTGTCCTCTTCTTCTATATTTTCTAAGCTCAAATTCATAAAACTTTTTTGATAAGTCAGCACTAAATTTGGGTAATGACTTCTAAGTCCTAGACACTAGTACTTAAAAGGAAGTAGAAGTTAAAAAGAATCTCTATACATGTGGGTATTATGCTTGCAAGTAATTTGTTGCTAGAGCTAGAGGAAAGTTGAAAACATGACTATAAAAAAAAAAACATGAGGCAGGTATTACATTTTATTTAATTTAATATGCTAGATATATATGACTGAGATTTCCAAAATTATTCTCCCCCATTTCGTCATGAGCTTTAAAGAAAATGTTGTAATTTTTTTTTCCTCCTATTTCACTGAAGTATCTGTGAAAAGTGCAAGGAGAAGAGGACAATAGAGGTAAAACAAATAATGATGATGAGGAGGAGGAGGAAGATAGTCTCTTTTTCCAGTATTTTTTCTCATTGGTACCTAGAGTTGTGATTTTTATGTAGTTTTGCAGGGCTGGGGTCTTTTAAAAGGTGTTTTAGGGAGGATAGAGTAAAGATCACAATATTAGGTGTTTTAAAGTATATGAATACATTCTATATGCACGTGTTGATGAATGTTTAGGTTGTTTCTATACTTTTCATACTGTGAATAATGTGGCAATCAACATCCAAGTGCTAATATCTCTTCAAGACCCTGAATTCAATTATTTTGGATAAATACCCAGAAGTAAGCTTGCTTTTTCACTTGGTAGTTCCATTTTCAGTTTTTGAGGAACCTCCACGGGGTTGTCTGTAGTGGCTGCACCAGTTGGCTTTCTTACCAGCGCAGTATAAGGGTTCCAGTGTCTCCACATCCTCATCAGCATTTGTCTTTGGTCTTTATGAGCATGGTCAACATAACAGGTATAAGATTGTATCTCATTGTGGTTGTGATGTACATTTTCCAGAAATGAGGAATTACTAGAGATCTACTATATGACAGTGAAACTATAGTCAACATTACTATATTTTACACTTTAAAAATCTGCTGAGGTAGATCTCATGTTAAATGTTCATAACACCATAAAAAGAGTGTATGAAGAGATCCAAGTCATTTTGTAATTACTTTTGCAGATCGTGTGTGTTCAGTGCTTACTGTTCCAGGGCTGAACCATGTGCATTATGGCTTTTATAAGCAATGCATCCAGTCTATCGGAAGAGGTAAGCTCTATTTTTGCTCTGCATTCTTTATTCTTGTGCCAACTTTCGCTGGCAGTAGGAAGGGTTGATTTAAATGACTGGTTAGTGCAGTGGAAAAATCCTGAATACGCTAGAAGTTGTGGTAAATTAACGTGTAAAGAAAGACTAACAGTTTTGAAAGACTCTGGCTTCAGTTTTCCAAGCTGTGCGTGTGATTTGTGAAGCTAAGTTCCCAAATTAAGTTTCCCTTTATTTTTCAAATTTGTATATACGTGACAATGCTTAAAGCAGAATTTTCCTTTAAGCACCTTGTGCAGTTTATCCCCGGAGAATGTCATTCACAGGGATTAACTTAATAGATGACTCATATATTTGCAGAATATTTGACGTCCAAGTTTTTTGTTTTTTGTTTTTTGTGGGTTTTTTTGGCTGAGCTGTTAGTAACCTTGGAGAAGTCCAGCAGACATGGCAGGAAGTGAGGAAAAAGGCAGGGGCTACTGTTGTGCATTAGCAACACTGAGTGGGGGCAAAAAGTGCTGCTTTCTCAGCCCTGCAGGGAGCCCACCAGCACTCCATCTTTGTTAATACATGTCAGTACACATGTACTTTCATACCAGACTGAATACAATTCTCGCCATGAATCTGGTACTCCTACGTAGTCTTTTAAGAATGTGGTAGGCTTAAGAGTTAACATGCTAGTAAGTGAAACCATGTGATACTTGACTTTCTCTACTTGGCTTATTTCACTCAGGATAATCTCTTCCAATCCACTTACTTGTGGTGCATAAGGGGTAATGTAGAGGACAGTAGGAGAAGGAAAGTAAATGGGAAGTAGGGTAATTCAGGGAGAGAAATGAAACAAGAGAGACTTTGAACACAGAAACAAACTGAGGGACTTGGAGGGAGGTGGGTGGGAGGATGGGAGAGCCTGGTGGTGGGTTCTAAGGGCAGATATTGCATAGAGCACTGGGTGTGGGGAATGGGGAATGAATGTTGGAACACTGGAAAAAAAATTTAAGTAACAAT